>VDFB02153237.1:0-140179 GCA_007258455.2 Sequoia sempervirens | reverse complement strand
TTTTTGTGGGAGATGAAAAAAGAAGTGCAATCTGATTCCAAAAAAATTGAAAAAAATATTTTTAGAATCTACAGACAAAATATGACAAGACTCTAGTTTACATCATCTTCAAATTCCTTACGGTTCAATCGCTATAGGTTCCCGAATGTGGAGATTGTGTTAAAAAAAAAAATATCAGTGTCCAGTTAGGCCAAAAAGTGTAAACCACTATTGTGGGATCACCCAGGAGTCATTTGCGAACTTCCAGATTAGAGAGAAATTTCTTAGGAACTTTGATTTGATACCATAGCTAGTGCAGCTCGAGACAACAGCCATTACGTGATGTGGGTTGGCTTCTCTTTTATTCATGCCCCAAATTAGGATTAATCGGGGTCTCCTGACAGCCTTAGCAGAGAGGTGGCATAGCGAGCATAATACCTTCCACCTTCCTACCAGAAAGATGACAGTCACTCCTAAGGATGTTTAGCGGATTCTGCGAATACCTATTGTTGGAGAGGTTGTTGTTTATGATTCTTCAGAGCAGGGTGGGACTGATGCTCTTCATCGAGTTTTCTAAGATGATAATATTTGTGGATACGAGATTCCATGGTGCGAGATGGTGGATTCCTATGCTACCTTTCCTATGATTCTCGCTAGTTTCATTGGAGGGTTCCTTTGTCCTAATCGTAGGTCAAAGGGACTTTCTGTTAGTTGGGGTCATGTGTTGGAGAGCATGATTGTGCACAATACTAGATATGCATGGGGCATGTGTATGCTTGCTCATATTTATCATGATTTGCATTCAGTTGTCTACCTCCAAGGTTGTAGTTTGTCTTCAGGATTTATATTACTTCAAGTGTGGGCATAGGAGCATATCGTTATTACACGTTCAATGCCAGTTAGACAAAGACTGGCCATGGGGTCCTATGTCCATAGATATACAAGTTGTCTTACTCAACCCAGACTGGGTAAGTTAGAGCATTGGAGGAGAGTTTTGGATTATTTGGAGGCTGTTACATGGCGGCCCTATCTAGATTGTGAGCATTGGGATGAGGATGATACAAAGATGGGATACCTCTGTCAGTATGTGTTCTTGATTGTTAGGACTCATTTTGTGATTGAGATATTTTTTCTCAAGAGGGTTCTTAGATAGTACGACATTGTATAGGGCATGCCCTAGGGTGTTGCACATTATGCCTAGTGTCAAATAGATTCTACTGAGTGGGGACCCATCCTATCATATGACACTATTATTTAGGAGTACCTAAACTTACAATCTTCAAATTGGGATATTCATCTAGACATTATCGAGCCTCCTATTATCGCAAATTATGTAGAGTTCCTTGCCTTGCGTCCATTTCCTCGTATATCTGGTCTTGATGAGCCAATACCACTACCTAGTGAGGATGAGGTTGTAGTTGTCCATGGCCACCGACAGAGGAGAGAGGAGGGTGTGGAGGAGTAGGTTGTGGAGGTGGAGGAGGATGTGGGGGTAGAGCAGGATGTGGATGCAGTGATGAGGATGATAGTAGTGATGATGAGGAGGGATACGAAGGTGGTGGAGATGATGGAGGAGATGGTGGTGGAGGAGGTGGAGGACCAGGTGGAGCCAGCAGGTCAGGTGGAGCTAGTGGATCAGTTTCAGTTTTGTATGTTAGAGAGATCATGGTGCCTTGTAAGAGGTGATCACTAGTATCTCCTATAGAGCAGCATGTGAGGATCAATGTACCTTCCCAACAATAGTAGACGTAGATTGTGAGCCTAAAGGTGCAGGTGTAGACCATATAGGGTCAGTTGATATAGGCTCAGTGTTTATTGGTGTAAACACAGACCCAGTTGTAAACACAGGCCCAGTCTCATGCACAAGCCCTTTCTTAGGTACAGGCACAGTTAGCAGCAGCCCAGGCACAAATTACCACTTTGACAACCGAGAGAGATGCAGCTAGACAAATTGCAAAGAAGGAATAGTTGACAACCAAGAGGTTACAAAGATTGGCTAATGGTACATCTATAGCGGATCATATGAGAGAGGTTATCCATTTAGGTCAAGAGGCAGAGTACTACAGAGGGTGGTACCATGATGCAATTCCCTCAGAGCAAAGAGTGAGTTATGCCCAGTCTCGATCATTTAGGACCCAGTCTAGGACTGTTAGTACGGGTGTGACACAACCTCTATGGAGAGATCTGATAGATCCTGGTACATCTAGTGGGGGAGGTACTAGCCCAAAGATGCTTGTACCATCTAGAGCTAGCACCACATAGCCTTATGATTGTACTTTATGATGTATTTTGAGACATGTTGTATCTTCGGGTGTTTCGATTTGCAACCATATTTGATGTTGCATCTCCTTACATTTCATACATCATTGTATACTTGACATTATGATTTTTGAGCTTTATATGATATGTTGCAATTTATATGTACTTATATGGTTCTATGATGGATGCATTTAATTATTTATTTCTATATGTCATGTGATGATTTATGTTATGATGTTATGGATGCAATTTATGATCATGATGACATGTTATGATTTTTATAGATGTTTTATGTGATAATGCTTATAATGATGATGTATGGATGCATGATTATAGTTGTATGATAATGAATATATGTAAATGATATGAAAATGCTTCTATATGCATGATTTTTTTGGATATGATTTTAAATGATAAATGACATCATGACAAATATGATGTATTTATATTTTTTGATATTGTAAATGTGAATATATGATGCAATGAAATGCATTAATGAATGATCAATATAATGGTACTTCAAATGAATGATATATGATATGATGAATGAAAATGTAAATACATAAAGATTTGTTTTGGATGGTTTTCTCATGCAATTTTATGATGTAATGCACAAATGAATAAATGGCATGATTAATGCAAATTTTATGATCAAATGTTTGAATGATGGAATGATATAAAAATGTTTTCTATTTTATGCAATGGAAATGATAATACAACTACATGATAATGATGATGTTTTTGTTAATGTCAAGTGTACTCAATCCATTTATGAGAAAAGATAACATCATTTTTGAATCCTTTACCATCTTTTGTAACCAATACCCTGCAGATGTATGACTAAGATGAATGCAATCTAATTTATCATGCAAATCTATACGCAAACATTGGCACCTTAATAGTCAATTTATTTTGCTTTGTATCATCATGGAGCTTTGAAAATGTTGAAAGTGAGTACAAGCATCAATGGTATACTTTAGACCATGATGACCTGATTACTACTTTCATGATTTTTGATAGTGCAAGTGAACACAAGCATCTAGGTATAATTAAACTAAGATGACTTAAGCATTTCTTGTGTAAATAGACAATAATCAATCATTTTATTATGTGAATTGGAATGTCATTAGTGATACTTTGTAGAGCACGTCTCACTACAATTCACACAATAAATAATTAATTCACAAACAACAGACAAAGAAAATATAATTCTTCTTCCTAGCTTGTTTAGTTTAATACATCATTGATTTTCTCCAAAGAAATGATAACAATGATCAAAGTACAACAATTCAACCTTTTCTTAAAGTATTTCAATCATTATTCAGATTAGATCATCCATTTTGAGTTGTTCTGATTGGTTTGATTTCAACTGTCTTGATGTGGATGGTTGATTTTCTAAAGTGATCCGATGTTTGATGTATGTTCCATGTTGAGTTTCCCAATGATCATTGTGTTTGCTTCATTGTCATACTATTGTTTATCTATTTTTTTAAGCTCAAGTTTATTGCCCTCGATGAGTTCAGGATTTTTCCCCCAAGCTAGGGTGTGACACGATCACTTTGCTGGGATATGTTCATGATGTTCACTTTTCAAATGATAAGCAAAAGGATGATGGTGAAAGTGAATGGCCAAGTCATGCATGAAATAGATGGAAAACCTGGTTTAAATCACAAGTAGCACCTATTTCTAGGTTTTCACTACTTGTTTTTATTGCACTTTTTTTAGACTTTATATTTTTTTTTCCTTTTTCTCTCTATTTTCTCTTTTTTTTTGTATTTTATGTCACCAAGATGCTTGTTTGCCAGGTTTTTATCAAGGCAACCATTTCAACCATGCACTAGATGATTTCAAGTATATAATTTCCTGAGATGGATACTATTGATAGGTTCATCGAATAGATCCCCTTTGGGTGTAGATAGCTAATAGGCTCCAGATCCATAGAATAATATGATGACAAAGGGACCTAGCTAGTTAGGTTCAAACTTCCTTTCCTTTCTCTATCTTGTTGATTTCTAGGGTTTTCCTTTAGGACCAAGTCACCAATCTAAAAGATTCTAGGCTTTACACTATGATTGTAGTTTTTGGACATCCTCTATTGATATGTCGTTAAATAGTTCACAGCTTGTTGATGACATTCATCCAACAGTTCTAGCTCTTGAAGTTTAGACACTTTATAATCCTCATCTGGAATAATTCTTTTCAGTGACACACATAGTGATGGAATCTCAACCTCAATGGGTAGTATGACCTCTGTTCCATATACCAAGGCATATGGCATAGCTCCTGTAGGTGTTCTAATGTTGGTTTTGTATGCCCAAAGAGCAGGATTTAATTGAACACGCTAATTACGTCCAACATCATTGGTTGTTTTCTTCAAGATTTTCTAAATTGTTTTGTTTGAGGCCTTTGCCTAGCCATTTCCTTGAGGATAGTATGGTGTTGAAAAATGATGTTGAATATGAAACCTCTCACACAGTTCCTACACATCCTGATTCTTAAAAGGTTGACCATTTTCTGTGACATTGGACTGAGGAATTCCATACCTATAGATGAGGTAATTTAGTATGAAGGAAGAGATTTGTTTCCTAGTAATTGTTGTTAAGGGAACTGCTCCTATCCATTTTGTAAAGTATTTTGTTGCTATGATTATAAATTTGTGTCCATTGGATGAAGACAGATTAATCTTTCCTACCAGGTCGAGTCCCCACTGACAAAAATGCCATGTTGATGTGAATGGGTGCAATTCTTGTGTTGGCGCATGGATTAAGTTACCGTGGATCTGACATTTCTAGCATTTCTTAACAAACTAAAAGGAATCCTTCTCCATGTTTGGATAGTAATACCCCAAATGAAGGAGTTTCTTTTCTATGGTTAGTCTGCTTGAATGAGTTCCACAAATACCTTCATGAACCTCATGTAAAGTTGTCTCAAAATTGTTATATTCTAAACAATGAAGAATAGTACCATCTAGACCTCAACGGTAAATTATGTCAGCAATTAATGTATGTCGTGTGGTTTGGCGAATGAAATTGCATTTTTGGTTTTGGGAAAGATCGAGAGGGAGGATATTATCTTTCAGGTAAGCATAGGTCTTTCCATAGATTGAGGATTCATTACCAATTAAATGGCATATGGTCTAAGATTATGGACTACCATAAGCAAGATTAGACACTTGTTCTACCATAAACTCATAACGACTTCATTTTTCTGACAACTGCAAGAGAGAAGCAATTGTCATTATAGCATCCACAACTTTGTTTTCTGCCCTTGGAATATATTCAAACTTGATATCCACAAAGTACTTTTTGAGATCATCTATCATCTTCTTATATTGCATCAAATTTTCATCCTTTGTCTGGTATTCATCATTTACCTAATAGATGACTAGTTGTGAATCACCATATACTAGTAGTTATGTGATATTCCATTCAACCGCCGCTTTGATGCCAATAAATAAGGCCTCATACTCAGCTACATTATTTGTACATGGAAAAATGAGTCTATAGGACCTTGGTATGGTATTTCCTTGAGGTGTGACAAACAAAATGCCCACACCAGACCCACGTTGTGTGTATGACCCATCAAAATAAAGCCTCCATTATTATGTTGTCATAGTAAGAATGTCTAGTACATTAGGAAACTCAATGTTCATTGGATGATCATCCGGTAATGGAGTCTCAACTAACTGATCAGAAATCACTTGACCTTTGATGGCTCTTCGATCCACATACTGTATATCAAATTCACTCAAGATCATGACCCACTTGGCTAATCTTCCTGTTAAGGAAGCCTTGCTGAGTAAATATTTTAAAGGGGTCAATCTTTGCTACAAGTCTAACTATGTGTGTTAACATATAATGCCGCAATTGTTGGGTAGAAAATACCATTGCCAAACAAGCTTTCTTAATGAAGGTGTAATTTATCTCATAACCCTTCAGAGTTTTGTTGATATAATAGATAGCTTGTTCCCTTCCCTCATGATCTTCCTATGCTAATAGGGCTCCTAAAGAAATGTTAGTTGTTGTAATGTATAGTAATAGGGGTCTATTTTTTGTAGGTGGCATGAGTATTGGTGGTGACATCATATATTGTTTTATTTGATTGAAAGTTGTTTCACACCCTTGATCCCATTTCAACAAGTCATTCTTATGTAACAAGTGATTAAATGGATGACTTTTGTTTGCTAATTGGGAGATAAATCTCCTGATTGATCATAGCCTCCCCCATAGAGATCTTGATTGACTGATATTCTTTGGTGGTGGAATTTCCATTATTTCCTTGACCTTAGTAGGATCCACTTCGATACCCTTTTCAGACACTATGTATCCTAGGAGCTTTGTTGATGTAACCCCAAACACACATTTCTTAGGATTTAATCTAACATTAAACTTCTCTAGTCTTGTAAAGATTTTTCCCATAATCTCCAGATGTCCTTCTCTGTATATGATTTTTCTAATATATCCTCCATGTAATCTTCCATAAAAGTATGCATCATGTCATGGAAAATAGTGGTCATTGCACGTTGATATGTTGCACCTGCATTTTTCAACCCAAAGGGCATGACATTCTAGCAGAATGTTCCCCATGGACATGTGAATGTTGTTTTCTCTTGATCCTTTGGTGCTATCTTGATTTGGTTATACCCTGAGAAGCCATCCAATAGTGACAACATGGCATGTCCTACTATTAATTCCACAATAATATCAATGTTTGGTAAAGGAAAATCATCCTTTGGACATGCCTTATTTAGATCTATGAAATCTATGCATATTCTGGTACTATTATCTGGTTTAGATACAGGTACAATATTAGAAATCCACTCAGTATAATCAATAGACCTGATGAATCCTGCATCTAACAACTTTTTCAGCTCATCCTTAACCATCAAGGTTATATGTGGATGCATTTTCCTTAGTTTTTGTTTCACCGGTTTTATCCTAGATGGTAGAGATAAATGATGCATTAGAAGATCTATATTTAAACTTGGCATATTAGAGTATGACCAACCAAAGTTAATGCTTCTATCTTCAAAGAACTTGATGAATTCTAGCTTTTCTTGTTCACTCATTAATGCTGCCAGATGTAGAGTTTTTTCCTTTTTTGTTGTGCCAATATTGATAGACTATGTAGGTTCCACCAACACTAATGATCTTTAATGATAATGTTCTGGAAGGGTTTCAAATATTCCATCCTTTGGTGCCTCAAAGAGGTTTTCACCGTCAGATATATTTCTTATTTTTACTTTTTCAAGATCTAATGCTGCCATTGAATGATTTTCACCATTAGATTCATTAGTCCTGGTTTCAATTTTGCAATTGAAAGATTTGACACCCTCCTGACCTAGAATGCCATTATGAGATTTATGATTAGCACTTGTGTCAGGTTCATCACAACAAAGGAAATTTATGATAACATCATCATTCTCAAAGAAAGGAATATTGATAGGTTCAGTTGGTTCCCAGTCGATAAGTTCAAGATCCATTAATGGTAAAAAGCCATCAGATTGGTTAAGGTCAACAACATTAAAGGTTTTGATAGCAATGTTGTCAAAATTTTCAGTGGTAATGTACAGGTCTATGATAGTACTCTCCTCCAAGTCATCTATCTCACTCGATATCTATCCATCCTCACTTGAGTCATCAATAATTTGTTATCCAAATACAAGGGGTCTAGTCCCCTATTTTATCCCCTCGTGTTTTGGTGCATATTCTTCGATGAAATCAATTTGTATCTACTTGCATGATGTATTTGATAAAGAATCCCACTCATACTCATTAGAATTAGTTTCAAAACTATCCTACATTTGAAGGATTCTTTCAATAACTCTATGAGTGCTTTCTTCTTTTATTTCTCCTGCGTAACCTAATCATATTTTGTCTTTTGACTAAAGTGTGAGAGGTTGAATGGGTTCTACAATGCCTTCTTTCCTTTTGCCAATAGGTCCTTGTCCTTCATATCCCATTTTCTCTAAGATAGCCTTTCCTTTTCCATAATGATTCGTATTTATGTTGATATTCGTTGATGTAGAGGTTTCCTCATCTTTGTAGAGCCAATTGAGAATGGACTTATCTTCATATTCTTCTTCTAGAGTACCTGCCTTTACAAATCTATCATCAAAAATTGTGGTAGGTATTGATGATTGTTGTGTTGATGTTGAAGGTTGTCCATATGTCCTTGGAGATGGCAGCAATTGTGAAAAACATAAATATTGCTTAATGGAATACTCTCCCATGCCCTTGTCTTTTAATTTGATCTTATCTTTGAATTGTTGTGATAGAGAATCTAGTTGAGCTTCATTGTTTGATAAAGTGGAGTCAACAACACTTGTTTCTTTTGACTGTTCCTTTTTTTCAACCCATTTAGATATAAAATTTAGTTGCTTTTCACCATTGGATGAACTAGAAGTGTTTGCTTCTCTGTTATGGGGCACCAAAATGTCTTGAGTTGTTTTAATCGTGTTACAAGTTTGAGGATTATTGCAATCAGCTGAAATAGTGACTTCTTGTCCATTGAACAAAAACTTTAAACATTGATGATAAGTTGAAGGTACTACTTGCATTTCATGAATCTAGGGATGTCCCAAGAGTATGTTATAAGTGAGCTCTTTGTCTAATAATTGGAAAACAATAGTGTTCACAATTGGTCCCACTTGAATAGGCAACATGATCAACCCCTTGGAGGATCTCTCTTCTTCATCATAGGATTTTATTGTGATCTTCCTTCTGGCATCAATGGCATTATTAGAATAACCTAGTGCACAGATCAATTTTAAAGTGCAAATGTTTAAACCAACTCCACCATCTATTAAGACACATTTTACTCAGTGTTAGTGGATTAAGACTTCAATACGAAGGGCGACATTGTGTGGATGAGTAAGTGACACATCATCTTGTTCTAAAAATTATAGGTAGTGAGGTATGGTTAAGTGTCCCACCATAACTTGGAATTGACAAACATCTAGAGTATTGGGTACTATTGTGGCCATAAGAGCTTGTTCCAAAACCTCCTTATGAGATGGTGAGATTTTAAGGAGTTCCAAATTTGATAATTGTGTTGGTATTTTATGTATTTGATCGATGATGTTATATTCATTTGAAGGGGAAGCAATGGTTTTAGATGAAATTCCTTTCAATATTACCTTGGATTTCCCCCTTGTTGTCATGTTGACTAGTTGATATTCTTGATTTTCCATGATTTTTATGACATTGATTTGATTGTTGGATGTATCCATGTTTGGGATCAGATCTATGGGTATAATGTCATTGGTTTCCACGTTATCAGTTTGTTTGTTAGCAACATCATTATTCTCAATTGTAGAGATACAATGAATAGTGATGTCATAAATGTAGTTTACATTTTTACCTTTACTATTTGTAGAAGAAGATTCTCCCTTTTCATAATTTGTTAAAGGATTTTTAAATGCACCATGATCATTATTTGTTTGAGGTCCTTCTACAAATACTTTCTTGCTTTCAATCAAATCTTATACTAGATGTTTTAACTACATACAATCATTTGTTTTATGTCCTTTGTTTTTATGAAAGTTACAATAGTCAACATCATTCCACCAAGATGGTTTTACTTTTGGTTCCCAATTTCTTGCTTTAGGTAAGGTGATAAGTTTATTTGCAATAAGTTTCTCATTGTTGATTCTAGTGTTTGTCCTAATGGTGTGAATTTTCATCGATTTGATGGTCTTGGATATGATTGTGGCTTAGAGTCTCCATTGTTTGGATTGTTGTTTTGATTGACATTCTGATTGATGTTTTGGTCATTGTTTTGACTGGTCTTTGCAGTAGTTGTTGTCAAGTTAAATATTGGTTTCGCATTTTGTGTGTCATTTGTAGTATCATTATTTCCAGTATTTCTATTCTTTTTCCAAAACTTAGGTTTATCATTGTTGCCATAGTGATTTGAGGAATTTGTACTGTTTGATCCTTCATTGTAATGTTTTATCACTCCTCTTTTGACTAAGGATTCTTTGATCTTGAACCCATTTTCAATCACTTTCTCAAATGTAGGTGGGCATTGTAGTTCAAGCCTATAGCTCATGTCATCAGTTAAGTTGTCAATGAATAGTTCCATCTTTTCTTCTTTAGGTATAGAATGAGGATATCTAGCAAACAACCTTTGCCATCGTTGTAGAAATGAGAGGGATGTTTCACCTTTCTTTTGTTTCATGTTGTAAAGGTCTTTTATTGATACCTCATGTTGAATATTGAAGGAAAATTGTGAGATAAACCTATTGAATAGTTCTTCAAAAGATCAAATTTTTGGTTGTAGTTTAGAAAACCATTCCATACATTGACCTCATAAACTCCCTGGAAATAACCTCATTAGATAAGTGTCCTCTTGTGCAAATTCTAAACTCATGGTTCTAAATTCCCTCATGTGATCAATTGGATCCATTTTACCGTTATACTTGTCATATTTTGGGAATTTGCAATGTCTAGGAAATGGTACATGTCAACACTTGAATCAAAAGGATAAGGACAAATGTCATGTAATGAGTACCTTTTCATGGTTCCTTTTTGCATATCCTGAAGTTGTTGCAAGTTTTGCATTTGATGTGTTAGGGAAACTACTTGATTTGTGTTTTGTGTGTTATGTAGTTCAATTTCAACTACTTTAGGTGTTTCTTTTAATCAATTAATTTCAAAATCTTTTGGAAGTTTTGCACCTAGTTCAACTAGCATCAAAAGGTATTTTTCCATATCTTGTTCCAAAACCTTTTCCATGAATTTGTGAAAATGCGGATCTTGTTGTGCAGTTTGAATATCCTCTTGGGTTATTTCATTTGTATCATTTTGGTGGAATCTGTGAAATGGATTTTCTTCAGCCATGACATTTGGTGTTTCAATTTCCTTTTCCCTAAGTTTCTGTCTTTGTAACCTTGTCAAAATTGGCATACAAGTGTTTGTTATTCTCACTAAACTTTGATCTTTTGTGTTTGGATAAGTGTTAATGGATTTTAACAAAGTCAAATAGAATGATATATTATATTGATGAGACCAAGTTAAAAATCTGATTATTGTGTTTTGTTTCATGATTGTAGGATGAAAAAATCTTGATAATGAAACTTAACCTAATAACCAAGATTTGTGTTTGATAATTAGACACTTTATAGTTACAAGATCTAGGTTTAACTTGAAAGATTTTTTTTGACTTGTAACATCCTATTTGTTTCAAGTTTAAGACACTATTTGGATTGTGATTTTTTTTGTTTTGATAAAAACCCGAGTTCTAATGTTAACAGTCTAACAGGTGTTTCTAATAGCTCTCTATTTTCTTGTTCTGTGGATGCGCTATTACAGAGGGCAGATGCACTAAAAAAAAATGTGGATGTGCCAAAGTATATGGTGAATGCACTATCAGACAAGGTCTATGCACTAAAATAGACTATGATTGGGCCAAGATACTAGTAAATTTGACATAGGTAAATTTTTAGAGACAGACTGCAGATGCTCTGTAAGATAAGTTAGATGCGCTAAAACAATGGTTATATGCACTATTTAGACAATAAATGTGCTAAAAGGCTCTGTGTATGCGCTATTTTGGGACTGTTCATAGAGTTGTCTAATTTTTCTCAGTAAAAGGATTGATTTTTTGGGTGTAATTTTCTGAATCATGGATATTTTGACAAGGTATCTTGCTAGTAAATCTCTGAAAAAGCCTAATGTTTCCAAGTTTTTTTTCTTCTCTATTGTAAAAATTGATTTGGGCTATTGGAATATTGTATTGTTGGTTGTGGGATGAAAGAATGACAAATGGGCAACTGATTATGATTATGCTTTTTTGTAAGAGCTCTTTGTTGGAAATAAGCTTGTGAATATAAAGGCTCTAAGGAAAAATCATCAGTATATCCTCTAGCAAAGTCATGATACCTATGGATGAAAGTTCGATGTTCAAGCAAGATTTTCCTACTTTGATATAAAAAGTGTCTCCTTTTCAAAAGCTTTTTGTAGCCAAGTTGCTTCTTTGGTTTCTTGGTTCTTTTTGCAAGGGTTTTCTTAACAAAGGTTGTTGATTTCCAATCCCTAATCATAAATTTTGCAGGTTGATTTGTCAAACTCTTTGTGTTTTTCTAGATGATATTTATCTGAATTAATGTTTTTTGAAAACACAACAAACAATTGTAAAACAATTATTTTTAAGTCCTAGAATCTAAACAATAAGTGTATGTTCAAGAATCAAACATGATCCTTTTTTATTTCCATTGGTATTTGACAAAAAAAAATGTACTTCAAGCAAACTCACTCTTAAGACAAAAAGGTCATCATAATACTCAACAACCCACATCTTAAAATTTCATTGACTCACACAACCATGTCACCCCCTAGAGGGCACCCGTGTTTTTGTCTTTTCCAGGTGTGTACTCAAAGTTAGATTTATCGATCCCTTGAGCAAACAGTCCTTGGCAATTATATGGTGAGTGTCTTGGGGGAAAATTTTTCCCTCCCCTTACACTGTGAGTATTACAATGTTCATAAAATGACAAGTTGGATTCTACACTAAGGTTCATAGATAGGGTATCCGTTCAGATTGGAAAATGATAAACTCCCTTAGGAGACCTCCCAATCTTTAGAACAAATATTTTGGGGATGGTTATCTTACACACTTCTGGTAAATGTGGGTTTTCCCAGATTTACTTTTATTTTATAGTGGGTTAGAAAACCTAGCTTTGGTTGTTCCCACTCAGGTCGTTTCCATAGGGTGAGTACTTTTTCCCACTATGGTAGGTCTTCTAAAGGATTTAGCAAAGCATAAAGTGCATGAAATTAAAAGATGATTCTAGCATTTTAATCACCTAGTTAAGGGGAGAGCATAGGCCTATCACCATACAATCACAATAGACAATCTTCAATTTTCAAAGCCCAAATGACAATTTTCTATTCTATGTGAAGATATTGCTTCACAAAAGATATGATGTTTATTTTAACTGAGATAGCAATATATGATGACTACCTTAGGATTGGCGTATTTTAATCCAAATGACTATCCTAGGATTGGTGTATTTTAATCCAAATGTAGCAATGAAACTACTGGTCACGGTTGTGTCAGATCCAAACAAAAGTTTACAAATGTGCTATAATAGAGGTCATATGCGCCACATAATTGATCATATGCACTACAAAATCAATCAAATGTGCTGCAAAAGTTATCGTATGTGCCACAAAATTGATTGTATGCACTGCAACAAATTGTGTTGGAAGTTCAGTCAAATACGTTGGAACAGTCTTTACATGCATTGGAGTTTCCGGTAGATGCACCAAAACAATTGTTAGATCCGCTAAAGTATCTGGTGGATGCGCTAGAAAATCTCTCAATCGCGCTAAAAGAAAACACATCGAAAGCTGCAAGTACACTTTTCATGAAACATTTGTTAAAATTGTGGGTTTGTGCCCCACAGTGGATGCCAAAATGTAAGTGTGGAATAAGTAATGAGTAAAATAACAAACAACACTTCTTAATAAGAAATTATATCAAAGATTCAACAATATTTAAACAAATTTAAATTAAGAATCTACTGAAAGCATTATATTGTTCTCCATCTCCAAAGATTTATTAAGTCATAGGGCTCTCAGATTTGGTAAGCATTGTGACTATTAAAATGCCAATCTAGAGAATGAGATGCTGCTAAATGTAATAATCTAAACCTATATGATGATATCTAAATGATAATGATACAACTACTATGATCTTAATTGACATGAATATGATAAAAAGAAGCTACAATAAACTATGATGCAACCATGACATTGATTCTAAAATGCTATGATTGCTATTGCTAAATGATAATGCTATTGCTAAGATGCTTGATTGTTCAATTGTTGTTTTTTCAAAGTAATTTTGCACGAAGTTGGGATCCATTTCTTGTAGAAGAAGGTTGTATTTATAGATTTATGACAACACATTTACAAAGGGGCAACACAACAAAGGTTTGGATTTGATATGGAGGATTCAATGGTGAAGGATGAAAAAGCTTGAGCTGAACATGGGGATTGTTCCTCCCTAGAAAAACACTTAGCCATAAGATAGGAAGAATCATTGGAGAAAGATGAAGAGGATTGCCTGTAAGTTTGTCTCCAAATTTTCCCGTGAAGATTGAGATGAATTAAATTAGACATTTCATGTCTAATTTGTTAGGTGAAATATTGATTAGCTGTAGAATATGCTTTTAATTTGAATAATTTGGATTTATTCAAATTTAGGAAGAAATAACAACTATTAAAATAAACAAATATTTTTTATATTGTTTATTTAATAAAAGAGGGGTAATGATAATTAAATAAAAAACTATTGAAGTTTTGATTATTTAATTAAGAGAGAATAATCAGAAGAATATAGATGTGAATTATATAAACAAATATTTCTATTTATTTAATAGTAGAAGAATTAAAGGTTAATTAATCAAATAAATCGTATTTAATTAATTAGATTATCCAGACCATTTTTAGGTGTATACACTAATAAATCAAATTCACTCTACTAATAAATTCATTTTCCTATTAACAGTAATTATTCAAAAAAAAATTCCCATTCTGTAAAGGCCAAGGACTTTCATGTGGCAAGGAGGGTCCCATCGACTGGTTTCCCCATCACCAATGGTGCAGTTTCCAATAGATCAACATTGGATTTATATGGAAAGTGGTTTTCATCTGCGAAACAGGTTTTTTCTGGCAAGGTTAAATGTTTTCAAGGTTTTCCTAGCAACATTTTTCATAATGGGGCTTGGATCCATGATCAACAAGCTCCCAAGCTTGCCATTAGGAAGTTTCAATTTCAATCGTGTGCCACAAAATCACTTCTTAGGGAGAGGCAAGCTCCCTTTGACATTTGTGTTTCTAAATCAAAATCCCTTGCAGATTCTTTGAGTTCCTCCCGCTCGTGGGCTGATGTGGAATCTGGTCATCCACATAGTCATAAGGTTTCTCTTGCTCCCTGTGCACCATCTTCCATTCCTAATAATATTCCTATTTCTGGGGCTCCCTTCATTCCAAATTCTTCTTTCTTGTCTGGCCACTTTTTTGAATGACATTTCTATTGTTTTCCCTAAACCTTTTGCACCTTTATGACCTCCTCTCACTTTTCCAAATAATATCATTATCAATAAGAAGGTTTTATTGGGTTTGAATGCTAATGGTGCCAACGATGTGGTGTAGAGGGTTCATTCAAAGTCCAAAATGCAGTGGAAGGATAAGGCTTTAGGTTTTAATGGGAAGAAATGGATTTTGAAACACATCTTGAGGAGTGATCAAGTCAATGTTACTCTTCCTCATGCCATGCTTCAGCATAGAATAATGATCTTAAGGACATGGCCCTAATTTGTAAGTTTTGGAAATTCATTCTAGATCTTGATTTTTTGAAAAATTGAGTTTTTCAAACTTGGGAAGGATCTAATCAAGTTTTCTTTCTAGATAAGGGAGAAGGTTTCTTTGTAGTTATATTTTCTGATAAAGACTCTAGGAATGTTGTTTATAAAAAAAATTATTGGATTTGTGAAGGACACAGTTTATTTGCAACCCTTTGGACTCCAAAAATTTTCCCTTCTCACACTAGGGTTCAATTTATCCCCTTTTGGGTCCAGTTACAAGGGTTACCTTTGGAGTACAGAGAGTTGAGCATTATTGATGCCAGCTAGGCATTTTTCTTCATCAAGATTTGATTTTTTTCTCTAATCAATTGTTACCAATCAGGCTTTGTGTGCTTATTGATGTTTCTAAGACTCTACCAGTAGTTGGTAATATTAAGTCAAGCTACGGCTTATGGAAACAAAAGGTGGTCTTTGAGGATCCAAAGAAATTCTATTTTCTATATCATTCACCTATTCATTCTTCAATAAAGTGTGTGAAGTTGGAGGATCTGAACATTGTTGTCAATAGGCATTCATCCAAAAGCTTTGTTAATTCATTGAATGACAAATTGATCGTGGCTTTTTCTACTTCTGACAAGGATTTGTTGCGAACGCTCGATTTGTCATTCATTTCTAAGGTTTTGATGTCTACTTTAAATGGTATCAAATTATTAGTGGAACATGTTCATAGTTTAATCCTCAAGTCCCTCTTAGTGTAGGGCTACAACATTAAGGGATTTCAAAAGTTTCACTGTTGAAACCTATAGGAGGCTCTTCTTGCAGACATCTCTCTTTAGGGGAAGCCATGGGCTTCAAGTAAGTAATTCTAATAAGGGAGACTGTCTCCATGATACTTCACCTCCCTTACAGTCAAATTTTTTATCATCAAATGGTTTCAGAAATGAAGGGTTAGTGATCAAGGTTTTTGGCTCTCATTTTAATCCTATTATTGTTTCTTTTGTACTTGGCTTGGAGAAATTATTGTTGTCACCTATGAAAATCTTTCTTCATTCTATTAAGCTCTTGGTTCCTCAAATCAATTTTGATAGTTTTCAACAATTGAATCAGTGTGCTTCAATGCTAACACTTGGATTGTCTAATCAATGTGAAGAAAGGTTAAAGATTTTTCATGATCAAGAATTGGAGGTTAATTATGTTTTATAGTCTTAGCTGCCTTCTATTGGTTCTAATGTTCATTCCTCTACTTTACCTTCTGAGGTGGAGTTTGAGAAATTTGTTGAAGAGGCTCTAGTATTTGTAGGAGAACAAATGATAGATGATATTGCTTTGGAGGTTTTTGGGGAAGGGGAGATCTCAAATGATTTGGTCTTGCTATCAATTTCCTAGTCCCCGTTGTCTTCTCCCTCAAGCAAAAAGTCTCCTGACAAAAGGGGTAGGAAATCTTTAGCTGTCAAGTTACAAGAAAAAATAGCAATAGGTTTATAGGCAACATTAGATGTCAAAATGGGTACAAGCTTGAAACAAAAAATACCAAGGAGAGCTTGTTTCTCTCCCAAGCTTCAATGAGGTTAATATCATGGAATGTCAGTGGCATAAATGCCCCTGACAAACAGGCCCAAATCAAGCAACAATTGGATGCTTGTGGGGCAGATTTAGTTTTTTCCAAGAAACTAAAACTTTAGAGGAATATTTTCAAGCTATTACTAAGAAGTGGAGCAAATGGAAAGCTTCTCATTCGCCCTCTTAGGGAGCTTCAAGAGGTTTTCTTACTCTTTGGAATGCAAAAAATAGTTTGCATTAGTAATGTCTCTTTTGATCATAACTGGTAGCTAATGAAGATTAATCACTTTGATTTATCCTTTTGGTTGCTAAATGTATATGGGCCTAATAGTACAGTAGGCAAGAAGTTGTTGTGGGATACCTTGAAACTAAAACTAGATGGTTTGGGGCAAGACAAAGTTGTTCTTGTAGGGGATTTCAATGCAATTACAAGTTTTCTAGAGAAAAAAGGTGGTATATGTCCTCCAAAGAAAGTTATGGAGGATTTTGCTACTTTCATTCAAGATAATGCTTTGGTGGATGTAATTCCACAAAATGATGGATATACCTAGACAAATAGGAGGAAGAATTTCCTTCAAATTGCGGAAAGATTAGATAGGTTCTTAATCTCTCAGAATTGGGTATTAAGTGATCATCAATTGATATCTAAAATAATGCCTTTTTCTGCCTCAGATCACTTTTCTATCTCACTCGATTTGGTTGCAAAACAAGTAAAAAAAAAGTTTCAATCTTCTTTTAAGTTTGAGGCAATGTGGTTTAGACATCTGGATCTTATTCTTTTTCTAAAGCAATTATGGTTGAGTGTGCCCTTTATTCATGGTTCTAGAATGTTTAATTTGAGCATGAAATTGGAGCATGTGAAGCAACAGTTAAAAATTTGGAACCAACATGTTTTTAAAAATATATTTGTGTAGAAAGATTTGGTTTACAAAAGGTTAGAAGAGGTAAATGATAACATTATTGCTAATGGTCTTAATAATGCATTATTTGAAGAACATAGAAAATTACAAGAGGAATGGAAGGAGTTGTTATTGAGAGAGGAAGTTTATTGGAGACAAAAATCTAGAGAATTATGGCTAAAAGATGGAGATAGGAATAATTTTTTTTTCCATATATCAACACAAATAAAAAAGAAAAAAGTTCTATTTTCTCAATTCAAGATAGTATGATAGGAGTCCTGCTTACTAAAGAGGAAGAGATTCAAAATGGAGTCAATTTTTTTCTTATTATCTGTAAATAATAATGACAATGTTCATTTAGCAAGGGAAAGAGAAGAGCTTCTTTAGGATATCCCAAATCTGGTATCCCATGAAGATAATGTCAGGCTACTGGTTCTCACTCAAAGAAGTAAAATAAGTGGTTTTCTCCATGTCTCCTGACAAAGCACCAAGTCTTGATGGTTTCACTGCCATCTTTTATCAAAAATGTTGGGAATTCATTGGAGTTGATATTCTGAATGCACTGGAGGAATCAAGAAAATCAAGAGGTATGTTGAAAAAGTTTAATGTGACTAGTATTTCCATCATTCCAAAAATAAAAACTCCTAATACTTTTTCTGATTTTCAGCCTATTTCTTTATGTAATACAATTTATAAAATATTTACAAAGGCCATTTATCTTTGGTTACATCCTCTTGTGTCTTCAATAATCTGTGAGGAACAAGGGGGTTTTGTTCTTGGAAGAGAAACATCAAAAGGCACAATTGTTGCCCATGAAACTTTGCACTCCATTGTTGTTAATAAATTATCCACAATGATTATTAAACTTGATATGCATAAGGCATATGATAGGGTTGATTGGGATTTTTTGAATCAGGTGTTATTGAAGTTTAGTTTTTTTCCTAAGTGATGTGAGTGGATAATGGCATGTTTATCTGGTGCTAAGTTTTCGGTGTTATTAAATGGATCAACAGTTAGGTTTTTGGATCTACCCAAGGGGTTAGTCAAGGAGATCCATTGTCTCCATTTTTTATTTATCATTTTAGTAGAAGATTTGAGCAAGTCTTTTCACAAAGCTCATATGCAAGGTTTCATCTAGGGTGTCTCTATTCCAAATACTAACATATTAGTGACCCATTCTCTTTTTTCTGATGATACTTTGCTCTTTGGTAAAGTCTCAATGGCAGAAGCTTTGCACATAAATCCACCATTGGATAAGTATACTAGAGCTTCAGGACAAAAAGTAAATGAAGGAAAGTAAAAAAATTATGTATTCAATACAAAATCTGATATTGAAAATTGAATTGTGAGGTTATTTGGCTTTCAACAAGCTCATTTTCCATGTAAATATCTTGGTATTCTATTCTTTATTGGTCAGAACAAGATTACTTATTGGCAAAAAATCATTCAAATCATTCAAGCTAAAATCGTATCATGGAAAGGTAGATGGTTATCTTTAGCAGGGAGAATTTTACTGGTAAAATCTGTATTATCAACAATTCCAAATTACTATATGGTAGTTTTAAAAGCTCCAAAGTCCATCATTTTTCAAATTCAAAAGTTGATCAAGAAATTTTTATGGTCAAGTAATTTGGATAGCAAAAAGAAAATTCCCCTAATATCTCAGATGGAAACGATGTGTTTAGAGAAGTTAAAAGGTGGAGTAGGTCTTCATAATTTGTTAGATAGGAATTTGGCATTAGGAGCCAAAATGGTTTGGCGAATGTATGCAAAACCTATAATTAAATGGTGTCATCTTAAGCAGAGCAAATATTTAGATAACCACTACCCATCAAGAATCTTTATTGTTGTAAACCCACCTTCAAGGTCAGCAATGTGGAATATTTTGGTCTCATGTAGGAAAGTTATCTAACCTCATTTAACTTGGGAAGTGAATGATGGTAATAAAGCCTCATTTTGGAAAGATTCTTGGAACAAATATTAGAATCTAGCTATTGATTTTAACTTTGAGAACATTGCAACCTTTTTGTCTCAATCTTGGGCTCAAAAGTAAAAGATTATGTTTAGAGTGTGGATTCAATGACTGGAAAAGTTAAGTGGAAAGACTTTTCAAAAGAGGCAATAGATGAGAATCATAAAGATTAGATTTCATCTATCCTACAAGAAAGAGTAGTCTATTTTTCATCCAAACCCGATAGATTAATTTGGTCTAAAGCAAATATAGGTTGCTATACAGTTAAAGAGGGGTACAAATCAATTTCTCAAGCATCCCTCCAAGTATCACAATAAAGAGCCTATCAGTTTTGTTGGAATTGAAAAGTTTTTCCTAAAGTAGGTTGTTTTTCAAGGCTAGCAATTCAAAATAAAATTCTAACAAGTGACAAATTGGCAAAACTAAAGATAGTTGTTCCTTTTAAATGTGTGCTTTGTGATCAAGAGTTCAAAGACATTAATCACCTTTTTCTTTTGTGTCCAGTAGTGCAGATTTGTTGGTTGTTTGTAGTGGCTAAAATGAATTGGTTAATAGCTATGCCAAAAACTATTTGGAAATTATTTACTAGTTGGCCACAACTGTATAACACATATTTTTTGCAAGTATTTGGTGCATTATACCGTCCTTAGTATTATGGGCTATCTAGTGGGCAAGAAAGAGATTTATTTTTAGGAAAGAGAAATTGAATATTGATCAAATGCTATTATTATTGGAAAGGTCAATATTTGAAATAGTAAATGCTTATGTGTACAAAGTCAAACATGTTGGCTCACTTTTCACTGCTTGGGATTCAAATTTGATGCCCTCATGGACTTTATTATCTCTGCCTTTTAAAGATAATCTTCATCAATATATTCCAAAAGTAAATAGAGATGTGTGGTCTCCTCCTCCTTTAGGTATCTTTAAGCTGAATATAGATGGAGCCTCTAGGGGGAATCTAGGTTTATTTGGATTAGGGGTGGTTATAAGAGATCATAAAGGTTTAGTGTTATGTACAAAATCTTATAAACTGATGTCTGGAACTAATAATGCTATGGAGGCTCAAGCTCTTTTGTTTGGTTTGAAGCTAGTCCTTAGTTTCAAACTACCTATGATTCAAGTCGAAGGTGATTCACTGATCTTAATTAATGCATGTCGAGATCGTAAGCTTCAGATTTGGAAGCTGAAATATATTGTTAAATAGATCTTGTTATTGCTTGATAAGGTAGGTAATTATCAAATCTTGCACACATACAAAGAAAGAAATATGGTTGTAGATTTTTTGGAAAACTATGGGTGTGATCAAGCAGATAATGAAGTTACTCATGTGGCTGTACTGGGTAAGATTCATCCTAATTTAGAAGCTTTACTATCAAAAGAGGAAAGACTTTGATGTCTTTGGTGGATCAACTAGTTAATTTTTTGGTGTGTACAAATATCTGGTAAATTTGATATGGTACAATTTTTGGGAAATTACTTTCATACTTGATAGTAATTCTAATTATGGATGGAAACTTCTAAATTATATCAAATTTTGTCTAACATCTATGGAGGTTTGTCAGGGTTTGGCATATTTCAGGAATAAGAATACATAAATATTTGATTAATTCTATGGGGTAATGAATTGTTCTGGCTTCATATATGTAATTGACAATTATAAGTGTGCTATGTTTATGGTTAGATCTATGTAAAAATATTTACTTGGTGATCTAGCTATGCATGTGTAATTGGCAATTACATGTGTGTTACTTATCAATACATGGGTAATTGACAATTACAAGTGTCAAATGTTTCTTTCCAAATCTATGAAGAAGAAAAATTAATTCAACATACTTGAAGATCTAACAACACATGTGTAATTGGCAATTACATGTGTGTTAGTTTCTTGACCAATTTTTTATGAAAAAGAAATGAAAACATTACAGTTACATGTTTATGAGAATCATTATTGATGATGTCATAAGAAGGAATCAAAGTGATGCAAGCAAATTTTAACAAATTTCGAAGCTACTGAAAGCTTGTATCTGTGAAGCATTGCATCATACTTCTCATGTGTGGAATTTCATATTTTTGTCAAAAGTATGTGGTGCCAGTACAAATGAGGTGGATTGTATGTCTTTTCAAGAGAATTACACAAGTCTGGTGTTAATTGTTTATGTATATTTGGGGGTACGCCAAATATTGTGTAATATGGTTCACATGAATTGGATTCAACTAAGGGCACGTTCCTATTTCATGGTGATGTAAGCATTTTGTGTTGTTGGCAATTGGTGTAATCATTCACTTGTGTGGTTAATCCTATTCGTATTCCTTAGTATGCTTCAATGTAATTTGGAGTTGTCAACTTTCAGCTATGGCATGCATGGATTTGCATATCCGTCCTTTGAGAAAGAACTAATTCTTGCACAATGGTTACAGGTGTTTTGATCTCATTATTCCTTAGTATGGTTTACCAGTTTTCAGTGCGTTTAACATCTTATGGTTTAATGATTCATTTATTCTGGAGGTGTGAGAGATCAATGAAGCATGTGTTCAAATTAAGCTCTGTATATTCTAAACTCTATGTCATCATGAGAGTTCATGTCTTATGGTAAAAGCTCCTCTATTTATTCGGCCAAAGTAAGCATTTGTTGGCATTAGTAAATTAATATCTATCTTCTGAAGGATTAATTTCTAGAGGTCGAAAGGGCTGTAGTAGTGATGGATTATTGTCCGAAAAATTATCGTGTGTGGTTTCCAATGCAAAGGTGGGAGAGGCCATTTATAGGAAGTTTGGAAGAGCTTCATTTGCAATATGTGTTTAAGCTACGGTGTCCCTATGATTATAGGTGTCTCAAGTGTGTTATTGCTTAGATGAAAGTTCTTCATCCGAAGTCAAGGAGGTTGCTTTTCCCATCAAATATTTTGTCAATTTTTTTCTCTAATCTTATGGATATGCTACAATGTCTAGATTCTGTGATTGTAATTGTAGAAAAAATGGTTAAAGACATATTCCTATAGAATGATGCCCTTGTTGACTGCACACAATAGTATGCTTTTGGCATGGGGGCGGGTTATGTGGGTGGAATATTTTTGCCACACTTCTTACCTCATAATAGGGCTTTTGTGAATGTTTTTGATGCATTCAAATAGTCTATGGAGCTTAGTGAACCAAGTCATCTTAACAGGGAGTTGACAAAATACAACCATCATGTGGGGAGGGAAATGCCTGAATGTTTTAGAGAAAAATATCATTATGTTTCTTTCTTGCTTCATTATAATTGTTATCATGCAACCTCTTCTATTATTCAACATCAACCAATTAGTGCACATCTGACATCGCAGGGGGTTGCCCAAAATTTGGTTCATAATTTTCCTTAAGGGGTTAATTCCTATCGTAATCGGGTTGTTGTTGTGGTACCAGATATTAATATTGCACTCAATTCTCATAATATGGATGCAGGCAATGGTGAGCAAGGGGAGAATTCTATGGAGATTATGCGGATGGAAGAATAAGTATAAGCTAAAGTGCGTTTTTTGATTCTGATAACCGACATGCCCAAGTATTCAAATGCAAATTTTTTGAGACAGTTTTTTGGTCAAGGTTAAACAATGCAAAATACCATTTCAAATGCAAGTTGTTAGCTAGTTTTTTGGTCAGGCTTCATTAAGACAAAATTCAAATTAAAGTGATATGGCTAGATTTGTCTATGATGCAGTGTATTTTTTGAATTATGGACATGTAATTTGACAAGTTAGATGAACTCCAACTGGAAGTTTTGACTTGTTTGTATGTAAATGATCCTGATGATTGGGATAAGATTGTAAATTTTCTTAAAACTTTTGAACTATAACTGGAGGTTTTCTTCACTTGGTTCTTTCCTCCTGGTATGATCATCAAACTAGGGTTTGAAAATTTAATTATATATAAAATAATATAATATTATGGCTTGCCATTTTGTTTAAAAAAAAACAAATACTTATTATAATAATCAAACTCAAAATCAATTAATCAATTTAATAAGGCTTTTTATTAAAAAATGGTTTCTTTATCAATATTTAACAAACATTTATTGTAAAACACCAACTCAACTTCAATAGAGCTAATGTTATCCCTAATAAATATAATCTTTACGGACCAAAATCAAATTGTGATAATTTAGCTCAAACTATTAGCCTAATTGTTCTTAAATTGGTATGTCACTATTCTATCCAACAAATACTACTACACTAAATATTAGAGTAAATACTGACCAGTGACCATTATATGACACTTACTATATAAGTAAGTGAGGAGTCGTCAAAAACAAATTTCAAATCAGCTGTCATTTAATAGAAAAATCTTCCACTTACTATATAAGTTACTTGAAGTTGCCTAAAACAAATTTCAAATCAGCTGTCATTTAATAGAAAAATCTTCCAAAATATCACGTGAAATCTTGAAAAAAACCAAAAATAATACAGGAAAAATCTAGCTGATAAATAATGACGCTGCAGCGCCCTTGCCGGGCTTAGTTTTTGACCGAAGCATCATCAAAGACAATCTGGGGTTAAGAGAAAAAATGTTCTCTTTGACGGAGGCGGCAAAACTAACAAGTGCGCCAAGACCATCTCCGCAGAGGCTTCCAATTTGGCAGAAGGCATAAAGAAGCGTAAGCGGAAGGCCAAGGAAGAAAAGAGCGAGGCGATGGAGCGCGATATTGTTCCTCCAAGAGGAACAGCATGAAAAGAATGAGGGTTATTGTGGAGGATCCTGATGTTCCTCATGAAAAGAATGGGGGTTATTGTGGAGGATCCTGATTATGTGCCCGAGGGTTATTGTGGAGGATCCTGATTATGTGCGAAGGGGGAGGGGAAGGGAAGGGAAGGGTATGCATGAGGGAGGAGGAGGAGCCACGCGTTATGAAGAAGTTTGTGTCCTGAACTCAATGGGCACAAACTTCTTCATGACGCGTGGCTCCTCCTCCTCCGTCATGAAGAAGTTTGTGCCCACTGCGACAAATGACGCGTGGCTCCTCCTCCTCCCTCCTAATCCTCATGTATACCCTTCCCCTGGGCACATAATCAGGATCCTCCTCATTAATCCGAAGTAGACATTCAAAGTTACGATTCCGAGAATTCTCAAATAAGGGATGATGAGGATCACGGTTACAATTCTACAATGAGAAATAAGAAAACTAAAAGTGAAAGTACCGCATTTGGTTTGAAAGCTGTTTGATAAGCATAAAGCTGCTGTGGATGTCCCAAGAGAGGTGGATACGAATTTGCCAAAGCCCAGGACCAATGAGGCGAATAGGACAGACGTCAGGAAATCCTGAAATAAGGGGGTTATGGTGAGTCTTTAGAGGAAGACGTACTGGTTTTTAGCAGCTGTTTAATTTTAACTTTTATATATTGTCAATGCATTGTTAATAGTTCAAAGCTATTTGCAGATTGTAGATTCTAGGTGCAGTTGTGTTGCGTTGGAAGTTCTGTACTATCATTTAATGCTTAAAGGAAGTAGATAGTTGATTGTGATAGGCACCTCTCAGGTTAAGATTCATTTCTAGGGAATGTAATTTGAATTCCATTATATTATTTCTATAATCATAGATGGTGATCTTTTGTGATACTTCTGATCTTTTAATGTCCTGTATGCTGTTTTTACAATTAATAGTAACAGCAAGAAGTTCATTGAGCACAATTCTCTGCCATGTCATTCTACTTGCTTTGGAAGTTCTTTTATTTTGTTCAAAGGTCTATCGTGGTTAGTTGATTGTGATAGATCTCTGCTGGATTTGATTTCACTTTCATGGATTGAAATAGATGGTTAATCTGTGTGGTATTTTTAATATTGTTTTTGTCCTATATGCTGTTTTTACAAGATGTATTCTTCTAATATAATTCCCTGCTTTGTCAGTCTACATTTGCATGCAAAAGTTCAAAATCCCAATGAAACATAGCTGTTCGAGTAGGCGAGACTTTTTTGGCACCTTGAAAACCTAATTAAGCGATTCATTATTTACAGTCGCCACTATACAGCTATCCCACATTATCAATCATTGCCCATTTGTTCAATCCCAATTGCACATGCAGCTTAAAATGTAATAACTGTTGTATCTTCAGTGCCCAGTTGCTTGGATGGCCATTAATTTTTAGTCACAAGTTTAGCTCTACATGTACTTCTACTTGCATGTCTGTTCTCTCATACGATATATCTTTAATTATAACAAACAAACATCATCATGACTTAAATGTTGAAGCAAACATAAAAAACAGTTTTTAAATGAAGTTATGCATTTGTCTCATCTATAGCTGGTATTTCATGATTTGTACGGTTCCAGAAACTTGTCTACCCTGCTAAAATTTGCTAATCTCCTTTGTAAAACTACAAGCAGGCTCACCTTTTTAGTCATATTGACAAACTTTATACCTCAAATGGACAACGTATTGTGAGGTTGAGGAATGTTCTTTGTCTGTTTACAAAATTGAAATTCTATAAAGTCAGCTCTATTTGGCGAAGGGCTCTCCTTTGACTTATCTTCTATTGTTGCATTTAGTCACGTCGATGTATAATATAAACTAGATGCATTCTGGCACTCAAATCTCTTCGAATGTTTGTACCAAGGAAAAGTTTAGGCTGTTCATTGTCAATTATTAATTTTTCTATCATGTTTGGAAAAACTAGATAAAACCATTGCTAAAAATTTGCAACAATATACCCAAAAAACCTTGGCCCAACATATATTATATATTTTTAATATATAAATACTTATATTAAATTTTCTTTTAAAGCACACATTATTTATATTGATATATAATAAATATTATAATACAATATATTAAAATTAATTATTATTAAATATTATAATTATACTTTTATATATATAGTACAACAAAAAAAACCAAAAACACTTTTTTTTATCATTTTTTTTTTTGATTAGTCAAAAACTCGCTTTTTAACAGCCTATCTCAGAATTATATTTGAGAGTGAAGGGTACAAATGTTGACTGGAAATCTCCAACTTACCATCCTTGTGAGTAGCCAGCAATGACATGCCAACCATAGCAAGATCCTTATAAAAAGCTACCATATCTTTCTTCGGCTGATATGCCACCAGAATTTTGTCACTCAAATAGTACACTTCTTCATGTATTCATGGGCTTTAGGGATACAAATCTTCCTCTGCAACTGATGATGGAATGGCCACAAAAGCTCTAGATTTTTTGTTGTATCCGGTAGCACGATGCCAACTATCCATTCTCTGATTTATTTCTTCGACAAATACTCCTGCAATTTTGCGAGGATGTCCACTGCAAATTATATGTGGTACCTAAATTTCCTTGTGTAATCACACCATCAGAACCCAATATATCCTTAATGATGTTCAGGGTTGGTGCATTAGAATAGCAGAAGATCCAATACAATGCCCTAGTAAATTGATCCCTTTCTCCTGCCTACAGTAATCCCCAAGCCATTCAAAATTTGATAACATGTAGCAACAAACCAATCGATAAAGCAAGAAAACACCATCTTGCAGAGGACAATTCTCATATTCACCATGAATATTGTAACAATGCCTCCAATTTTTGGTTATAAGGAGTGCTAGGAAATAGCATGTGAGAGGAGATTACCCAGCTACCATACTAAATGCCTAACTTCAAACAACGCACCACAATATATAAAAAGCACCCTTCTCACTGAGGTATCAAATTAAATCAAAGGGTCGAATACAACCCAAGCATCCAAATGATCACTAAATTTGGTACTCAGAAGATCTAAATACCATTCCTTTATTGGCCCAAAAATCTGCAAATTTATTATTCCCAGGAGCAACGTGTGAAGAAAATATCATCAAACTAGAGCATCAATCAAATGGCTTTAAAATTTCCAGCATTGAGCAAGCATCTTAGTCAGACCAAAGATTACCACCATAGAGTCTCCTTTCACTATCAACTTGTTACATCCCATGGAAAGAGCCAATTTTATTCCTTTCACCACCACCAACCATTCAACTTCATTATTAAAATCTTAGAGTTGAAACAAAAGGAACCACCCTTCACAAATGACTGTCCTTATCCCTGAGTGTACATCTCGCTCCAACCAAGTCAGGGTTGTTGCACGAAGTGCCATCAAAATTTAAGTTCAAATAAACTCAAGGAGACTTCCTCCAAAGAGTACCATTGCATCCATAATTTTACCAATTACGCCATGAATGGGGAGATCAATATTTATAAATAATCAATTACATTTTAATTATATAATTTTTTGATGAATTGTTTATTATAAGCTATATTATAAATTTGTGGAGGATTTATTCAATGCGGTCATTAGATCGGGATGTTAGATTAACAAAATTATTAGTAATAGAATTATATATTAAATATAAATAATTGTTTACTAGCATAGATATCTTAAATACAACCATTTAGAAGATGTTAAGAGATATCAATCTTGAGGTGCCTAGCTAGTCTAATTTGACAATTTTAGTATAAGTGCCCTTAGACTGATATCTTTCTCTGTCTTTTAGATAGATGTATTTAAGATTATCTATTCTAGTGCTAAAATTGTTTTAATTGATGTAATTTGCCCAATTGACACATGTCAAATTGAATGTGGGATACAGATAGTGTGGCAAGCCATGCCTGCAACAAAGCTATTTTTTTTCAAGCCTTGAAGCTTGCTTAATACAATATTTTTTTTTTAAATCATAAAAGATTTCTACCATGTGCTTTTCATAGGGATCTCTTTATTTGAACCATAAAGAATCACACCCTAGATTGGGGTGTGACTTATCCCTTGTTCGATTGCCTCTATTCTCATACCATTTGGGAGGTGCAGCTACAAATTATGATTGGAATCAAACCTTGGTGTATGGAAAGCATTATACTTGATGAAGTTATATGATGGAAATAGGCCATTTACTATCTATTATTTAAATGCTAATTCATATGTTTACTGAGCGTTGCAATTGTTGAACTTTATTTTGTGTCCCTGTAAAGAGTAATCTTATTAATCTTCTCTTGATTTGAAAATTTGATCTGATATGTAGGTACCCTGAGCAATCGGAGGAGGAGATTGCTAAGGCTTTTCCATTTTTCCATGGAAATTGTAACTGTAAAGCATGCCTATGCCGAGGAGGTCGTCTGGAGGTAATTGCAACCATAGAGTATGCTTGCACATCTCTGGCACTAAAGATATCTTATTTGAGATTTGTATTTGTCCGTTATTAGCATTCGATTTTGTTGTTTTGATGGAAGTGTAAATATCACTTTTAAAAGCTGTGTTTCTATTTTTTTTTCTGTGTAGGTTCAACCGAAGGAAATGACAACTACTGACAAGATTAATTATCTACATCACTTCATTTCCATGGTCATGCCGATACTAACTAAAATTAAGAATGAACAGAAGGTGGAACAAGAGATGGAGGCTATAATTCAGGGTATCTTTTAATAATTTAATATTAATTTATGTTTTATTTTGATGTGAGAAGGTTGTTAGTTTGTTTTTTGCTATTGGGATGCTCTAACCACGAGCTCTGATACCACTTTGTTGACACAAGATCACAGCATAAAACAGACTTAAACATAGACAGGAATCTTATATTAATCAAAATGAAACATTACATAAACTGGAGCTTTAGCTCTTAGATGGACACATACCATTACATACTTCTTACAGCTCTGCAGAGCTGGACTAATGAGAGTGCTAAGCCACTACAAACCCATTCAATAAATAGACTATTAAGCTCATACAAAACATGTGAGAACTCTGTTGAAGTGACGGTGGACAGCTTGGAGGAGTAAATAAGCAATCTATTCAAATCTACGCAAATATATGCATTCAATGTTTGTCTTTAATGCTGAGATATACTGCAGATATGAAAATATGAAGATGAGAAGATCAGTTGAGATAATTAATGAGGAGGTTGTGATTACAATCTCCAACACTCCCCCTTAATCATAACTACCAGCTCTAATTTTCTTTTTGAGTTCTTTATTTGATGCTTCGACATCTAAAAGCTTCTAGTTTTAAGGATCAAACCTAGGAAATCCCATTTTGTTGTTGGGATGCTCTAACCACGAGCTCTGGTCCATTTGATTACATAACAGTTTTGAAGGGACTTGCAACCCTATCCAAGAAAAACATGTTGCATCAAAGATAAACCATATACCATCAACAACCAGACAACAACAACACTATGAATATAGCAGGACAACACATGCTGCACAACGGAATTGTAGGGGCTTAAAGCCCTTAACCAAATACAATCAGGTTTTACCTAGGACCTTAAACCCAAAGGTTTTGAAGGGACCTTAAACCCTTAACCAGGTTTTTTAGGGACCTTGAACCCAAAAGAGAAAATGACCAGTCACCATCATCCTCCATGCAGCTCCAAATCGCATCAGAACCATTAAAATAAGTGCAACCAAAGTTCCCAATCAAAACAAATAACTCATCCAAATTCTTAACCTTAATATGAGAAGAACAAGGCTGGCCTGGGGAAGAAAACATCCCCATACAATCAACTTTTTTGCAACAACACCCCACCAATATGCTAACAATAGCTTCCCAACAACACCATCCCACCAGGGACGCCAACCCAACCTCCACCTCAAGAGGAGGGGGCTCACCTCCAAAAGAGAGGATGAAATGAGACCCAAAACCTCTGAAAACACTACTCTCCTCCTTACACAAGCAACACCTTAATAAGAGCCAACATAAATGAGAAGATCTACTGAGTAACACTACAACTACCAACTCCACCTCAATAGAAGAAGGATCCACCTCAAAAGGAACAACCTCCCCCTCAATAGGAGACTAAGCCGTAGATCCCAACTGAAAGTGAAATCAGAAGGGAGGGAAGATACCACATCCCAAGGCAGCCCTAGCATCAGGTACATGTTGGAAGAAGCAGGGAACTCTTCAAACAAAGCACACAATTAGACCCAAAGATAACACCATAAGCATAACCCAACTAGCTACAGATAAACCACAATCTGTACACCAAAGAACCATAACGAACAAAATCCAAGCCTAAGGATAACATAAGCAAACCAGGCCCAAGAGGGACAAGGGAGCCCCAACAAGGACACTGAGAGACGACCAAACCGTAATGCTCCCAAGCTGCCCCAACACACTGGTCAAAGCCAAAGATAGGCCAAAACTCCATAGAGCCAACCCAAGGGAAGAACCACCAGACCACAAAAGGGAAACTAGGAGAACCCACTACACACCCAAGGAAAGAAATACCACCACAACACCACCAAAAGGACAACAAAAATGAGCTAAGGGAAACCCAGAAGGAACTGGTTAGAAAATAGGCCAGCAAAGAAAGCCTACAAGCCATCCCATTACACTGAATAGGACCAAGAATAGGCCAATCCTCCAACCAATCCACCTCATGAAAAAAGGAACCCCCATAGCCACACACCATAGAAGTCCACCAAGCAATACCAAGGGAGCAAATAGCACTACACCAGACCCCCACAACAGGAGAGTCAAGAGAAAAGAAAAATAGAGCATAGAAAGCCTCAAAAAAAAAAAGCAGACCCAAGGGACTGTAAATAGGAAGCTAAAACCCTCCAAAATAGGACAACAGAGCAATGAGCCAAAATGACCAAAGCTACTTCAAACCTCAAATGGGAACCCACGCTAGCTAAAGAAGAAACCCAGCTCCAAGCAAGAGTAGCCTCCATTCACCACGAGCAGCCAGGGATCATCCAAAAAATGGCAGGAAAGACAACTATAGGCGTCACGATAGCAATAACAACTTAGCAAAGCCGCAGTATCCACCAAGGAGCTAACATCCACAAGCCGTGCGACACTAGAAAAGGGCCATAAACCAAAAGAGCCAAACACAACAGCATGCCAGAAGGCTCCAGAGGGAAGAAGATCCCACTCTCAGTCGTCCAATCACCATCTCCATCCTCAGAATCTGCCTCTCCATCTTTTGCAAATTTTAAGACTTCCGCTCACCTATTCTCGCTCTGCTCCATCTTGCTAACTAATTGAAACAATATAATGCATCCTTTCCATGTTCCTTTCCATTATTGCAAGTTTAATGTGATGCATTGAATAAATGTTTAAAGTTGATGAAGCTAATAAATTTCAATGAATAATGATTCACTCCCCCTCTCAGTATTTTGGGTGTTCCATAGTAGGTATCAGGGCTTGGTTCCTTCAATTGGCTTGATTGTTGAGGTAGATCTTGGAGGTTGAACAAAAGGCTACAAGGAAGTACCCTATTCCTCTGGAAGAAATTATTTGTGAAGGGTTTACTAAAGAAGATTGTGTAGTTGACATGGAAGGAGAACTCAATTCAACCCTTGATGATCTGGATAAAGAAGAAGCTGAGAATAGAGATCTAAAAAAGGATCTTATTGATGAAGATGAATTTATTAAGAATTTGAGAGAGAAACTCAAGAAAGCTACAGGAAGAATCAAGCAGCTCAAATAATCAAATGAGACTATCTCCAGTTTGAAAGTGCAAGTTGAAGAAGGAAAAATAGTTGAAGACTACATGAATGCTAAGCTGAAAGACAAATCTAAAGAATGTTCAAAGCTTGAACAAGATATTGTAACAAATCTGGAGAAAGAAAAGATTTCACATTTGTTAAACTCATTTGTTATTGAGGATTGAAGTGGAGATCAAAGTAGAAGAAAGGAGAAGTAATTCTAGTGTCGTGTGAAACCCTACTGATAGAAGAATTCAAATGTATTTATCATTTCCTGCTAAATTCTAGTTTCAGAAGTAATTCATAATGTATAATCCACAAGTCATTGATTTCTTGGAATGACCAAGACCTAAGTTTAAGAAACACCCCTTCAAATCCACGGAGACGGATCCAGAAGGTGCTTTTTTGAAAGTTCCTTTTGGTGCAATGCATAATGAGGATGTGAGATCTACATCCATGTGAAAATGGAAGAATATGATCACACAAAGTTGGAAGATTATTGGGTTAATGAGCTCATCAGAGATGACTTTGAGTTGAAACTTGAATTTGAGAGTTTGATAGAGAATCTAAGCTGGATGTATGGAACAAGTTTCCAAAATTCTATTATGAGAATGCATGGGTTAAGTATGCATTGAACTATATTCATGACAAGTTTATGTGTTGGACATGCCACATTTAATCAACAAGCAAGATATCAAGGTTGTAACCGAGTTATGCTCTAAAGGACCTGTTTCGACAATGAAGGTTGTGAACAATGAAATGGTAATGAATCTCACTAGTGCAAAATTCAACAAGCATGACCTAATGGTGAAGGAAATTGATGATACGATGGTTAAATATGCATCTACTATGATCGGTTACAAGATACATTATACTAACATAGAGAATATTGTGTCGACAACAATTATACATACTGCTCACCAGATGGTGAAAGAGGGTCTAGACATTGATTTATGCGAGTTCCTGAGACAATAGTTGATGGAGAACCTGCAAACGACAAAGAAATAATGGTACCATTTTTGTTATGGTACCCTTATCATATGTTTATTGTTTTAATTTCTCAGAGAGTTGCTTGGACTGAAGAATATTGTATGGTTGGATATCATTCTTGTTGTGGTTTAGATAAGGGATCATTTAAGAAGGTTTGGAAGCATAGAAAATAAGAATAGTATGTTATGGGATTTCTTTAAGACCTTTTGAGGAAAGATGTAAGAAAGAGAAAGGATTTCTAAAAGTGTTGTTGAGAAATGTAAGAAGGATATAACCTTTATGGTTACCAACGATGAATGCATCATGGAAGTAGTCGAACCCAAAATAGTTTGGATTTTGGAAATGGGGTATGAAGTGGTAGAAGATGTAATCACAGGTCTTGTAGATCTTATATTGAGAAAACCAAGAGACACTACTGTAGATAGGTTTGGAACCTATGAGGAGATATCCGGTGGTATGCACCTGAAGCACAAGGAAAAATAAATAAAGAAAAATGTTGAGAAAATGAAGGCAGAATTGGAAGAGATTGTTGGTTCATCAAAAGGGTCTACAAAGAGAATCAAAGCCTCATCTGTGGCTCTATAGGGGACACCAAGCACAATAGGGTCTATCAGGACCTCTACTCCCTCTCCGAATGTTCCCAAAGCCTCTGAAACTAAGCCTATTGTTGGTGTTAAGAAGAAAGCTACACCTGGTGCTTCTGTAGGACTACAAAATCCTCCATAGAGGAGAAGGAAAGAAAAAGCTACAAGAGAAAGGTACGTTGGGTATGAAGAAGAAGAAGAAGGACCTAAGTTGTTCTAGAAAAGGAAATCTAGTATCTCAAGTAGAGACGGGTGTAAAGAAGATAAAATTTGATATTGTGGACACTGATAGTGAAGAAGAAGTTGAGAAGAAAAAGCAAGAATTCAAAATTCATGTGAGGGAGAAAGAGTCAAGGTCCAGAAAGAAGAAAAATAACCCAAGGCTAAGGGGAAGAAGAAAGAAAAGACCCATCTAGAAAGAAAAAATAGCCCCCTAAGATTAGATCCTCTATTTAATGGTATTCTTGAGCATGGGATATTAGAAGAAACTGTTAAAACGTATCCAAAATTAGATGATACTAATAAGGCAACAATAGAAGAAGCAATTGTGAAGTACATGGTGACATTTTCTACTAGCTTGGCATAGATTAAAGAACAATTTCCTGAGCATTTGAAGAATGTATTGAGTGCTAGAATTCAAGAGGTCATAGAAGAAGATGCAAAAATGAGGGCATATGCCTATGGACATGGAAAAAGTAACCCTTCTAATTTTTCTTATGTTTGGGCCCTCCTTGTGCTTTTGGCTTGATTTTCCCTAGATTTAATGTTGTAATGTGGCCAACACATTCACATTAGGTCTTGAATTCTTGTAAATCATTAATAATTCTAGGATGTCTTGTAAAGGTGTTGTGAAGTGTTGTAACCCACTTTCACACTTTTCTAGGACCCTTTCATCATAATTCACTTAAATATTCCCTTTTTATCACTTACTAAGTCTTATTTTAAAGTGTTGTAACAAACTCAAGCACACTTTTCTAGATTTTCCATCACTAATTCAACTCTTTCTTATGTTTAAATGACCCCTTATTGCACTTTCCAACCCTACTTAAGTGTGTTTTTGAGAATATTCCTATTAAACCTTATTAAATGCACTTTAATTCCTGAAACCTAGTCAAATTTCCTTGGTGGGACTAAGTCGCCACTTGGGGCGACTTAGTCCCACAGGGCACAAAATCAAAATTATTTTAAATTTCTAGCAGGATTTTATTCTCTAACCCTTGAGGTCGGCCTGTGATGTGTTATTTTTGGGAAATATTGTAAAATCAAGTATAAATAAAGGGGTTTTCTCTCATCTTAACCCCCATCAACATAATTCATTCATTATTTCATTCAAGCATCTTAGGCAATTATCAAGCATCTTGAGGTAGCTATTGACATATCTTCAGATTTCTACATCAAGGGTTTGGTGAGTTTATGACATTTGCATGTTTTTGTTCATCATTCTCTTCTTTACTTCATTTTATTATCAAGGGTTTGATTACCAAACCGGGGTTTGACCAAGGCAAACCCCTATACTCTAACCCTTAACCATTTTTTCCCTCTTTGCATGTGTGTTTTACATGTTTTGTATGTAGATTTGTCAAAGAGAAAGGTGATTAAAGTGGTCAAATAATTCATCAAAGTCACTCAAGTCAACAAATCCCTAATTGAAGCTTGGAGATCATTTTCAACTCAATTTCTACAGAATCTGAACTAGACACCTTTCAAGAACCAAAGTGTAGATTGATAGCCATAGTTTCCTGCCCCGAATTTTTCGAGATTCCTAGGTGGACTAAGTCGCCATCCTTGGCAGATTAGTCCCATTTCCAGTCATAAAAAGTGATTTTTACATTTTTGGATACCCATTTCGTAGAAACCTATTCTAGTGAAGTTTCGGTGAAGCAGGACTAAGTCACCCAAATTGGTACAAGTGTCCCATTCAACATCTCCACTCAACTTTACAGAATTCTAGAGCCTCTTTACATCACATTCTCATTTCCAGTTGCACCTCTCCATCTTTGTTTATTTGCATTTTTAAGTCATTTTGCATATCACAATGTGTTTTCAAACATCTTGCATTTCTTAGGTTTTGCATTAATGAATCATCTCCTTCTAAGTTTAGTGCATTTAGCTCATCTCGTCTAGGAATTTTACATTCATATTACCTCAATCTTGAGTGTAAGCATAGTGGTTTTTCCCTATTCCTTTCCTTTTTAGGTGAAAAACTCTAAGAAGTGAAAGTAAACATAAGGGTTCTGAAACCCATGTTTACAATGCCTTAGAGAAGATTGGTTCTTCACTCTCTTCTAAAGATAGAGAAAAATTGGCTAAATTATATAGTAGAAAATTTAGAACAAAATAGAGAGTGAGCATTTTGCTAAGCAAAGACAAAGAGGATATTGAGAATTGAGAAATGCAACATTACAGAAGGTTGAAGAGGTTGCAAAAGAACTGAGAGTGTCTTTAGACAACGGTATTCAAATTCAACATGATACTTCTATCCCAAAAGTCAATGAGCCTAAAATTGAACTTGATGAGCATGCACTAGAACATGAGCCTACAAAAGAGGATATTCAAGGGGATGTGATGATAGAAAATATTCCTCTAGATGTGGAGAATGTGGCTACAACAAAATAGGAGAAAGAGAGAGATGACATCTCGGATAAGGATGAAGCATAGAATGAAAAAAATTCCCTCTCTGGATGAGAAAATAGAACAAAGTGAAGAAGAAGACACTCGAAAGGTCCCAAAGAAATCAGAGGCACAAAATACTGAAGATTTGCCTCATTCGGACAATGAGAAATCTGTTGAAGAGGAGAAGAAGACTAAGGATCAATTCGGTAGTGATGAAAGCGAGAAGAATGAGTAGAAGGAAGAATAAAATGCAAAGATTGTTGGTGAATCCTCTAAAGTCTCAGGAGATTCATTGAATAGTATATTAGACACACAATTACAATTCAAACTAGTAGTATTTGCACAATTGCTACAACTTCCAATGCAACATGGACAGGTTGATATGGCAAAGATCTCTCCCCTATGGATGCTTCAAATTGGTGATGTATTTCATGCCTCCACAATAAAGGAGATACTGCCAACACACCAAAAGATCACATAATTGATCAAGAAAGCAATTAAGTTGTTGCAAGAAGGCATTCCTAGAGAAACTATTGATGAATCTTTGTCCATTGTGGAGAAATTAAAGCTACTGCTAGACTCTTTCAAAGACTATTCTATTGGTTTGGAAGAGAGGATGGAAACATAACTGACAAAGAAGGTCAATGATAGGAGATTGAACAAAATATCTGACAAATGCAGTGTTGCACATGACAAACTACAAGAAAATCTAAAAAATGTGCAGAAGTGTTTGGATGAAACAAGGATCTTGTTTCAATTTTGTTTAAAATGGTCTAACTCAATAAGGAGCATTAAGGACCAGATGGAATCAATTGAGTCATAGATTGCTCAAGCCTCCAGAATCTATTGTCTAATCAATGATGCAGATAGTGCTACAAGAACTGCAATTGAGAATTTGCATGGACAGTTTTTCCAACTACAAGAGTAAAAGAAAACGATAATTATGTAGTCCTATCAACATAGGGATTTTGTAAGTGCAAGGCTTACCTCTTTGACTAGTGTATTATCAAATCTGAAGTAGCTAGCATGAAAGAGCTTGGTACCCAGTTCACCGAGTGAAGGAGAAGACCTCCTTATGCAATTTGAGAGCCAATACTACATGCTTTCCTTTGCAAAGAAGGACTGGGAAGTTAGAAAGAAGGACTGGGAGGCACACCTTGCCAAATTGAAGGTGTCCTACAAGGGTATTTTACCCTCCTCTAGTTGATTGTGTACATTTTTGTTTTATTTATGCAGTTTCAGATTTCTTTGTATGTATGCAGAAGTGTTAGAGAATGTTGTAGTACATTTTTGCTTATTTTTTATGGATAAAATTGTGAGGGGGAGCTATTCTCATGCATATATATGCCTATATAGGGGGAGAATAGTTGAGATAGTTTGAAAATCTTGATATTGAGAACCCTTCTCCCTTGATGTCAAAGGGGGATTAGTTTGAGAGTTTTGAGGTATTTGTTTCCATCAATGACAAAAGGGGAGATTGTTGGAAGTTTGTTTGTCATTGAGAAGATTGGTGGATGTATGGCCGATGATGTTACTATGGTGTTGTCATTGATGTCAACATTGTTGTGATGTCTACATTGATGTATAGATGTATAGCTAAAGATTGATGAGCATGATTGGATATGGTGACATCAACTCATTGTACAATTGAAGAAGTGTTGGTCTAGAGTAGACCAAATATGTTGGGAAATTGCCTAAGTCTACAATGCAGTTTTTGGTTTAGATAACCTATTTTGTGGTCTGCATTGCTCTGCCATGAGGAATTTGGTTATGTGGTTTTGAAGTAATTTTGGTACATGTTGGGGGAATCTAAATCCAAAGTTTCAAGCCTTGAAGTCCTTCGTAGTTGAAGTTAGAGTTGACAGTGTATCAGTCTGGATATGGCAAAGTTACAATGACAAAGTACCTGATTGGAACGCTCCGCATTCCACCGCGGATAAATATTTTTCTATGCAATTTTGAGGATGTGTTCATAGGTGTTAGAAGTGTGTATGCCCCAAGTTGAAAGTATTTTGGAGGTTAGCGTTTCAAGTTGTGAATGAATAGTTGGTTCATTCCATTGTTGTTTCACTAGCGGTGCCGACCTAAAGGGTTTGAGGTTGTGCAGAATTAAAGGATGTATGTGACTTATGATAGGTCATGGACTTATTTTGATGTGTCACACATTGTTTTGTCCACAAGGCATTTGTGGTTAAGTTTTGAGCCAATAGATTGAGGTATTGCATGTTTCATCTAATTAGGCCAACCTAATTGATGTTGTAAGTGTTTGCTGTTGTGCATATAAATGTAAGTTCATTTCATGCTGATTAATGGTGAAGAGTAGAGTATGATAGTTGTGAAGCATGAAGTGTGTTAAGTCAATTTACAGAGCTTGGAACTATCTTCAGCATGTTGCATTGTAATCAGTTCAATCTCTGGAGTGAGCCACCCTCTTTTCTCTCTGGTAGTGAGCCATTTCTTCTATAGGTAGTCCTTTGAGCAGTGAGCCATTCTATAATATCTTTTAACCAGTTATAATATATTGTGAGCTAATCCTCATTGTGGTTTTCCTTTTTGGGTTTTCCATGTAAATCTGGTGTTCTTGTGTTCTTTGATGTGATGCATGCATTCACTTGAATCACCCCCTCCGGTGTTTAACAAGGGATGATTTGCTAGGAGAGCACCTAGTGTTGTTGATGTTGCTGAGATATGCATGATTAATGGTTTGTTTGGTATCGGTAGCATGAGAACTGGAGGTGTCAATAGGTAGTCTTTGATCTGCTAGAAAGATTTATCACACTTCTCATCCCACTTGTAAGTTATTCCTTTATGGAGAAGATGTGAAAAAGGGTGCATTTTATCTAATAATTGCGCTATCAACCTTCGAATGGATTACACTCTTCCTTGTAATCCTCTCATCTATTTTAGTGTTTGTGGTGGTTCCATGTCTAGGATGGATTTTACTTTTGCTAGATCAATTTCTATCCTCTTTGTGAGACGATATAGCCAAGAAGCTTCCCTGATGTAACCCCAAAGACACACTTTTTTGGATTCAATCGTACCTTGTACTCTTCAAGTTTGTCAAAGATGGGTCCCAAGACTTCTATGTGTTCACTTCTTTTCTTTGACTTTTCCAAAATATCATCCACATAATCTTTGATTATTTTTTGGATCATGTCATGAAAGATTAGGGTCATTGCTCTTTGATAGGTTGCTCCTACATTCTTCAGCCCAAATGGCATCGTGTTCCAACAATATGTTCCCTATGGACAAGTAAATGCAGTTTTGTGTTGATCCTCCTTGGTAGTCTTGATTTTATTGTAGCCTAAAAAAATGTCCATGAGTGACAAAATTTCATGCCTAGCTGTTAAATCAACAATGAAGTGGATGTTAGGAAGAGGGAAATCATCCTTCGATCATGCCTTGTTTAAGTCTTTGAAATCCATACATTTTCTGATGCCCCTAGTGGGTTTGGAGACTAGTACTAGGTTTGAAACCCACTGAGGATAATCTATCGGTCGGATAAATCCAACATCAAGAAGCTTTTGTAACTCAAGTTTCACCAAGAGTGTTATCTGAGGGTGCATTTTTTTTAATTTTTTCTTCACCGATTTGGCATCAAGATATACTACTAAATGATGCATAGCTACTTCTAGATCGAGCCCTAGCATATCTGTGTATGACCATGCAAAGTTATCTCTTCGCTCTTTTAGGAATATTGCTAGGTTCTTCTGTTCTTCACCCAACAAGGATTCAACATAAAAAGTGATCTTGGGTGCTTCTTCTATTCCCACATTGACTAGAGTGGCCTTTTTTGATAGAACTATTGATTTCTCTAGATGCATTGCACTAAGGGGGATTGAATCCCTCATCCTTGGGTGCCTCAGAGAGGTTTTCACCTTTGGATGTGTCCTTTCTTTTTCCTATTTTAGGATTAGAAAGTGCCACAGTGTGGTTTTCCCTTCGAGATCAACATGTTAGTTGCATTTCATCAATTTTGTAACTAAATGATTCAATTATTTCCCCATAGTACGCCCCTATGTCTAGCTCTATATCAAAAGCTGCTTTGTGATCTGCCCATAATAAGTTGCCACAGAGTCCCATGAATTTTGAGATCACTTTATCATTTTCGAATAAATATAGAATCGGTGGTCCTTGTTGGTCCAAGTCAATGAGTTGTGGGTATACTAGGCATAGTTTAGTTGGTTGGTTGCTCAGAGCAAAGGATGTTATGGATATCATGAAGAGAGATTTATTCTCAAATAGGTCAGCAGCATCAAGGGGGAAGTTATCTAAGGTCGTATCACGTGATGTAGGTAACCAAGAGGAAGCCTTAGCTTGTTTAGCAAAAGTACCTTTTCCAATAAGGGTGACTTTGCTAGTAGTACAACCTAGGCCAAGATTCTTTAGGCGTTTCTCAAGAACGATGGGTTCTAGCAAACCATTATCATTTTGTCCTAACTTATCGTTCCTTTTATAGCCCCATCCATTCATTAGCTATAAGCCTTTATTGTCATCTTCCATGGGAAGAACATAGATGGGTTGTTCATCCTAGTATAGCAACTTAGAGACATCCTCCTCATTGACATCTTCTTGGTTCAAATCCCCCCACTTAGTGAAGGTGGTAGCTGCCATTTTGATTGTTTCAAGTACTTTGTTCCTAGATGTGGGTTTTCCATGGGTTTGGGAGAAAGAGGTAGCTCCCCCAATACAAAAGTGTTCTTCATTAGCTTATAGTTTCCACAACCATCATCCTAGATCACTGCTTTGATGTCGGGAATATTTTGCACAATAGGTGTTTTTGTTTTTGAGGTCGATGGAAGGGATGATGGTTCAAAAAATGAGGATGGTGTAGGCCCTTCATCATTCTTGGGTATTTGGGGGATCTTATAGAACTTGGCCTCAAGGTTCTTACAGTAGTAAAAAGGTTCAAGATCTCCATGGATGGTAATTTCTCTACCCTCAAAAGGAAACTTTACGCATTGATGATGAGTCGAGGCTATAGATTTTAGGGCATGGATCCAGGGTCTTCCAAGTAGGATGTTGTAGGGGAGATCAAGGTCTAACACTTGGCATACACAGTCTTTGCAATGATACCTTGTGACACCTGCTCTTGGTCATCATATGCTCTGATGGTGGTATCTTTTCTTTCTCAATAGTATCTTTTGAATAGCCCAGGTTCTTGATCAACTAAAGGGTGCAAATGTTCAGACCAATGCCTCCATCTACTAAGACTCATTTAACCTTGTTCTTATGAATAATGACTTTAAAATGTAAGGCACAATTATGAGATGGTTGTGATTGTAGGTATGTTTCTGAGAAGGTGAGAAGATGATTAGTGATATGCCCTACCATAGATTGAAATTGTTTTGTATCAATATCCCTGAGGACGAATGATGAAGATAAAGTGTTCTCTAGGATTTCCCTATGTACGAGGGATATCCTCAATAGTTATAAGATTGATATTTGTGTAGGAGTCTTCTTAAGTTGATCTAGGAGATTGTGCTTGCTAGGATTTGATGTTGGAAAAGTAGGTTGTGCCCTAGATTGAGATGGGACTCCTTAGATGGTGACTTTTCCACGTCTTGTGGTGACTCCACACTCCACACTAGGCCCTTTGATGGTGATGACACTATCACAGGAAGTGACTACATTAGAATAGGTATGTTGCACATTTGTATAATCCTTAGCTTTTTCAGTGTTGTTCCCTTTGCTATGATCTAGCATAGGGTTTTGTATATCTTAATATCCTGGTTACCGGTTGGTACTTCATAGGGATTTGTATATCTTAAGATCCTGGTTAACGGTTGGTACTTCAATAGATATGGTGTCACCCTAAATAAGGTCTTGGATAATATTTTTGAGCCTCATGCAATTTTTCATTCTGTGTCCCTTGATTTTGTGAAAGTCACAAAGATCGTTCTCATTGTACCAGGATGGTTTATCCTGTGGTTCTTGGTAGTTTTCAAAGTTGGGAAGTGTTATCAAGTTTGACTCTACCAATTTCTTCATGATGGTCTCGATAGGTTCTGATAACTATGTGTACTTTCATTTTGGAAATTTGTTCTTAATAGGGGTTTGTCTTTGTTGTGTTTCAGTGTTGTTGATCTAATTGTTACAAGGAGGTGTTGTTTGCTGCACAGCTGGTTGAATGTTAGCTATTTGATTGTTGTTCGAACTAGGGGCACTTAGGACCACCTTAGCATCTACCATGCCATCATTTGTCATGTTCTTGTTATTAGCCCACACACGAGGCTTGTCGTTTGAACTGGTTGAGGGGTGATTGTCTTTGTAAGCTTGAGTATTTCCATGTGAGATTAGAGCTCTCTCAATGTTATGGTCTCTAGGGACAAGATCGTCATAAGATGTGATGCATAGCATTTTCAAGTGGAAGGATAGATTTGGATCTAGATTTTCTATGATGATCCCCACTTGTTGTTCATTGGGAAGGGGCCACTTTCTCTTACTAGATCTTTGTCTCCACCATTACAAGAAACTGGCAAAATATTCTCCTTTTTTTTTGTTTGAGAGTATACAACTCTTATAGGCTTACGTCCATGTCAAGGTTAAAGGAGAAGTGATCTATGAATTTATCAATGATTTCTTGAAAAGTTTTGATACCAGGAGGTAGTTGAAAAAACCAATCCATGGCAAGACCTGTTAAACTTCAAGGGAAGAGGCGCATTAAATAAGAATCATTATAGGAAACCACCATACACATGACGTTAAACTCTTTGATATGGTCCACAAGACTTCCTCTCCCTTTGTATTTATTGAATTTGGGGATATCAAAACTGAGAGGGAATGGCACCATTGCGATATTTCAATCAAATGGATATGGACATAAGTTCTATGTATGGGGCTTCCTTGTCTTTCCCATTCGAAAATCATGCATTTCTTGTGACAACCTTAAGTTGCAATGCTAGATCATCCTGTGGGTTTGGTGGAGGAACATACATTGCATATTGTGGGATGGCGGATGGGTTGTATGCGGGATTCTAATATGATAAGGTGTTGTTTGGTGTATATGGTGGTGTGGGATTTTGTAAAGATGATTGCGGTGTTGATGTATATGTTCCTAACATGTTTGTATTGATGATGTTCTATTGTGGATTATACTAGGAACCTTGTTGTTGTTGTTGGGCATATTGTTGAGCTAGTAAGGCTTGTTGTTGTTGTTGGGCTACTAATGCTACTTGTTGTTGGGCTTGCTATTGTTGTTGTGCTACTAAGGCTACTTGATGGGCTTGATGTTGTTGTTGTGCTAAGGTTGTTTTTTGTGCTGTTAAGGCTTGTTGTTGTTGGTGTTGTTGTTGTGCTACTAGGGTTTCTTGTTATTGTTGCTATTGTTGTTGTGCTTCTAGGGCTGCTTGATGGGCTTCATATTGTTGTTGTGCTAAGGTTGTTTGTTGTGCTTCTAAGGTTGCTTGTTGTTGTTGTACTGCTAAGGCTTCTGGCTGCTGTTGCTGCTGTTGGACAACTTGCTGATAAGCTTGTTGTAATGCTAAGGTATACGCTTGCAATGTAGGATTAGTTGGTTGTTGGGACATCTATGATGGATTTTTGGTGTTGATGTTTTGAGGGGGTTGTGGGTTGTTGATGAGAGGTTTGGGGTTCCCTTAGTTTAACATTCCATGTAAGATGGTGGATTGAGATGGGGGAATGTAAGTTTGAGGTCCCATTTGATTTTGCATGGTGAAGGAGACCGTGGGGAAAGATGAGGATGGTGCCATTAGATTTTGTGATGGTAATGACATAGTAGGACCTTGAGTCCATTGATTGAAAAGGTTCCCTTGTCCAATGTCTTGGGGATTTCCTTTCTTAAGGATGTGGACATGGTATTACCTAGGTTAATGGGATTTGTGACCAAGGGATTATTTTGATTCGGGTTGATGATGGATGGGATGGATGTGTTTTGTGAAACCAATGGTGAGGATGAACCAGTTGGAGGGTTGGATAGAGATGTCCCTATTTGCGTTAAGGGTTGACTTTTTGTTAGGGTGTTGGAATGCCCTTATGGGTTGATTTGAGACACTTGGTCCACAGTTCCTTGAGTGATTTTAGGCACACTTGTGGTATTTGTGGGGATGGATGAAGATGGGTACCCTTGATATGATGAGGTTGTTGTGGATTCATGAACTGTAAGTGGTTTATGTTGATACAAGGGGTGTTCGAGGATAGTTGAAGTGCCAAAATTTGGTGTCCAAGTGGTGCTTTGAGGTGGATTGGTGTTGAGAGTACTCAAAAGCGTGTTGCTTTCGAATGGAAGAGTTAGACTAAAGTCCTTGGCAAGACTAGTTGCAAGACTAGGAGTGGATGTTTGATTTAGCCCCAACGATGGAGTTGTTAAGCTTTGTGTTAATGCTTGTGCAACAAATGATGGGGAAATTGGAGCTACATTTTCTAAAGCTTGATGTTCCATGATTTCCTCCCTAGTAAGTTCGAACGAGTTATTCGTAATGTCTTCTATCTCATATGGCCCTGATGGAGATGATGGTTGTTACAATGGTGTAACCTAAATTCTTGGATCAAATTCTTGAGGATTTGGATTACTTGAGGTGAATGTGACTTTGGTTTTCTCCATGATTCTCTTGTGTCGTGCTGTTGTCCTTACCATAAATTTTGGGTTACCTATGGGAGAGTTGTGTTGAGATTTGTAATTTTTGAACTCTCTAGTTGACTCAAATCTAGGTAGAAGGGATGCTCTAAATATTTTTGGAGCAATGATGATAATGGAAGATGAAAAGGTGGATGATGTGGGGAGTGATATTTGCAAACATTTTGGGACAACACTTTTGACTTAAGAGTTTGATGTTTTCAAGATGTTTGGATAAAGGATGTGTATGAACTTGGAAATCTTTAGGGTGGACTTGCGACCTTCAAGATAAACTAGTCCAAAGATAATAACTAACTTAACTAAGTGCATGGAAAAGGATTCATTTCACATACAAAAGTAGCTAAGTTAGGGTTTGGTTTGATAGATGTTTCAGTCAAAGAGTGTTGGTGCATTCAAAATTTTTGCAAAGTTTGGTGAAGTGAAGGATGAAATTTGATGAAGGGGTGGATGAAATGTTTGACCCAATGTTAACCTAGAGTGAACCTTTGTTTGATAAGACCAAGGTAGCAAGAAAAATGATATACCTCTAAAGTTTTCAAATCCTAAAGTCCCAATGATTTAGAGAAGTTCAAGATCATGAAAAAGACTAGGGTTTTAACTCCAAAAGAATGCATACAAGTCTTGATTATTCTTTGAAGCACGTTTATAGAAGTTCCTTACCAACTTGTTTCTATTTTGGTAAAGTGAGCTAAAAGGTGTCTTTTGATGGCTTTTGGAATATGATGCCTAAGTTTGAAGTGACGACCTATAGACCTTCTCTTGGGGATTCTGATTTTGCATGAGATCATCTAAGCCTAAGTTTGTAAAAAAGACCAATGTTTTGACTTAAATGAGAGGTTCATATTGAGCATACATGTCTAGATTATTCAAGGGGATAAGTCTATAAAACCTTGTTACCAACTTGTTCCTATTACGGTACTGTCTCAGGATATGTCTTCTAATGTACTTTGAACTATGATGTCTAAGTTTGAAATAGCGGCATGTAGACCTTCTCTTGGGGATTTTGATTTTGAATGAGATCATTTAGAGAAGTTAAGATCCTGAAAAAAAGAGGATATTTATTGCCACATGGGTGGTGGTAATAGGGGCCATTCAGCCACAATATCGGTTTGTTCCTCTTCTTCTTCTAAGATGTTTGATGTGTTTCTCCATTGAATGGGTGTTTCCTTTGTTTCAAAAGTGAAGCTTCTCAAACTACTAATTATATCAGTTTGTTCTCCCTCAATGAGTTTAAAGTTTGGTTGAATGATAGTGGGCGTAAGGTCAAGTCATTCAGCTGGCATGATCAGTCACCAAATGGTCATGTGGGGTTCAATTTTTCAAGTTATGTTGCTTAAATGAGTTTCTTTTTACCACAAACACTTGTCTTGATTAAGTTTCAAACTAAATTTCTATGTCAAAAACATCATAAATTTCACAAGGTCCACTTTGTGAAAATCATGAGGTTAAAGCCATAGTTTCCTATGTTAACTTTAGGAAGTATGGATTGAGATGTAAACCAAAATATTTAGAAGTCTCTAAGAATAAATCCTTAGGAAAAGCATTAATATCAAGGTTTTGTCAAAAGGTATCCATACTTAGACCAAAGGGTTTGAAATTTTGGAAACACTTTGTTGATGTTTGTTTTCAATTGTTTTGGAATCGAGCAAGTGTTAAACTAACTCTCAAACATTTACAACCTTAGGTTCAGAAGATACTACTTGTTGAATTCCCACTTAGATTTCTCCAAACACTAAGACAATGCAAACAACTAGAGATTTGGTGTCATTGGCTCCCCCTTACATGGAACACACTTCTCAGGACCACCAAATCTCAAATCCTGAAGATCCAAAGATCCTAAGGATTTTCCTATTTCAACAATGAATAGTAAAATGTGGGGTGGCTTCAAAATGACTATTCTTGCACCAACAAACATATAGGTTTTTGGCTTCTAAACAATTGGTTCTTAGTAAGGACTTTCGTTCAAGGTGACCATACATGCAACAAGATTATCTCAAGATTATTTCAATCAAGAGGCCTCCTAGTCCCTTCCTAAGAAAGGATTTTGATGTGTCACACAGACATTAGGGGTGACACTTGTCGGTATGATACATCCACACCTGTTTCTTATGAGTTTTGTCACAAACACATTTTTATATAGCAGTTCAAAAGAGCTTGGATTTAGCTCATTACTGCTTGGGTCACTCCCACCCTTCAAAGTAGGGTGGTAGGCCTTCTAAAGATATACAAAAGAAAGGAAGTGCATTTGTTGTTTGATCTCCTAGATTGCATGAAGCAAGGAGAGAGCATACACAACGCCTTTTCCTCACACTAGCATGGGGTTCATTTTAAATCCAAATCAAAATATGTGGGTGGTTATACAAAATGTCAAATTAGAAATGCTTTTGATTCTCAAGATCGTCGAGTGGTGCAAAGAAGAGAATACACATTTAATGACAAAAATGCAAACCACGAAAAAATGGAAAACACTTGTTAATTTTAACCCTCAAAGCAAAGGTAAGTTCATTTTAAGCACCAAACAAAGTATGGAAGTTGTATTGTTCAATTTTAAGCCCATAAGCAAAATGATACGAGGATTCAATTTTAACCAATGATTTGAGTGTTCATTTTAACACCCAATTGAAAGCTAGTCTGGTCCTAAAGCGTGAAATAAAAAGCATGATAAATGGGTTATAATTGCCCCAAAAGTGTCAAAACACTTGTTACAATTATAATATTTAAAGACAAATGCTTCTTCACTTTGAACTTTATCGTTCAACCTGCAAAACCTAGTTAGCCTAAGAAAGTGAGAAGTCAGTGATGTGTTTGAAAAGCAGAGAAAATAAAAAATTTAAAGCACATGCTGAAAATCACTCACTATTTTTGCTTACTAGAGAAAAGGGTTGCTATTCATGATAGCGTCACCATAAATCAAATGAGTGTCACTCTGCAACAGGACAGTGACGACGATAGAATTGCTATTTGGTGGCATTGCCATTTTTAAATTCTCGATACTTCTAAAAACATTAGTGTCATCATTTATTTTAATTAGTGCCAGTGTTTTAATTAGGCATTGCTATATCTGATTAAAAAGCGTCGCTATATGGTGACACCTAACAAAGGCATCGCTAAAATCTCCTAGAGCATCGTTGTATCTGCAAAAAAATAAAAAATGGATTTTGAGAGAAAATTTTGTTAAATGTGATCGGTTACGCCCTCCTTCTAGTGCCAAGATGTGACTGACCAAAATCTGACCGACGGATTAGTATGGGCTGACTACACTTGATCTATGAGGATATGAAGTGTAGTTATGCCACTAAATGTCAATCCCAATAGAGATCATTCAAATAAACACTAAACTAGGAATCTATTAAAACTAACATGTTAAACTATGAAAGCTTCAAAACACCTACTCTAATCCATTGAAAATTATCCTACTAGGGGAGTGGTGTCACATTGATGTGGAACGACAACCCTTTCCTAGTCCATTGGATAATGAGCTCATTTTAATCAGTTCTATTGAAGAAAATTGATGAAACCATTGTGAGATGTGTGATGAAACATGATTTTAGGCTAAATGAACATGATGCAAACTATTTTTACGTGATTTATGCTAAAATGATCAAGATGTGTGAGTGCAAAGCTAATCTAAATGGATTCTAAGCTAAAAAGATTGAAACCCTTATTAACAAATAAGCTACATGAATAAATCTATGTTACCATGGAAGCCATTAATGGAAGATAAGCTAATTAATGCAAGTAATTAAGCTGAAATGATACTAAATATGTGCCAAATATATGAGTGTGAGTGTGAGTGATTCCAATAGCATGAGTTTTCTCTAAAAAAGATGGATCCATTTGTCTCCAAATAGTGATCTATTCATAGGAAAGCAAATGAGAAATGAAGGGTTGAGATCAAAAAGATTAATCAATGGTCAAGGATGAAGGAAAGATGAAACATGGATCATAGATTCTCGTCAACACATGAGAATCAATGATCACATGGATCAAGGAAAGAGTCAAGGGCTCTCATTCTTTCAAACAAACACATATTTAACTTGCACAAGAAGTCTTGTAACTTAACTTGCACAAGAAGTCTTGTAACTTAACTTGCACATGAAGTCATGTAAGTATGTTGCAAAAATGAATATTCCCTTTTTCAAATGAGTGCTCATAGAGAATATTCTCATGGGTGAACAAAATAGATATTTAGCAAATTAAAACAAAGTTTTAATGTGCAAAAGGGGAAGGAATATTCCTTTTGGAGGAATGTGCAAAGGAGGAATATTCTTTTGCAAGTGGGGAAATTAGATTTAATTGGTAATTGATAATTAAAACAATGTTAATTATGCAATTTAGGGGAATTTCATGATATCCATTAAATAAAGTGATTTAATGAAAAAGGGGAAAGTGGAATGATATTTAATTAAATAACTTAGGGCTATTTAATTAAATAAGAAGAAGACTTAAGGATTTAAATTAAATAATTTGATTTATTTAATTTAGTAGGACAAAGTGTTAGCATGAAAGGTGGTGAATTAACTTGATTGAATTAATTAGGTTAATAGATGCAAATGACACAATTAATTAAATAGCTAGGAAAATTTAATCAATTAAGCGAAAAGAGGATGGGTTTCAAGATGAATTGATGTTAGTATACTTGATTTGAGTGTATGATATCATTCAAGACATTTTTAAGTGTCTACAATTAAATATTATAATTGTACTTTTATATATAGTACAGTAGAAAGCCAAAAAAAACATACTTTTAGTAGTCTATTACAGAATTCTATCTAGGAGTGAAGGGTACAAATGTTGACTCATAATCTCCAACTTACCATACATGTGAGTAGCTAGCAATGGCATGCAAACCATAGCAAAATCCTTATGGAAAGCTACCAAATATTTCTTCTTCTTATATGCCACTAGAAATTTGTCACTCAAATCATACACTTCTTCATGTATGCATGTGGGCTTTATGGAGACAAATCTTCCTCTACAACTAATGATGGAATGGCCACAAAAATCTCCAAGTTTTCTATTGTATTTGGCAACATGATGCCAACTATCCATTCTCTGATTGCTTTCTTTGGAAAATACTCCTTCAATTTTGTGAGGAAGTCCACTACAAATTATTTTTGGGACCTAAATTTCCTTGTGTTATCACACCATCTCAACCCAATATTGCCTTAATGATGGCCAATGTTGTTGCATTAGCATAGCATAATATCCAATACAATGCCCTAGTAAATGTATCTCTTTCTCATGCCTACATTAATCCCCAAGGCATTCAAAATCTAACAACCGATAACAACAAACCGATTGATAGAAGAAGGAAACACCATCTTGTAGAGGACAATTCTCAAATTCACCATGAATATTGTTACAATGCCTCCAATCTTTGGTTATAAGGAGTGTTGGGAAATAGCATGTGAGAGGAGATTACCCAACTACCATACTAAATTTTCAGGCTTCAAAAATGTACCACAATATATATAAATCACCCTTCTTATTGAGGTATCAAGTAAAATCAAAGTGTCCAATCCAAGCCAAGCATCCGAATGATCATTGATTTTGGCAGTTAGTAGATCTAGTACCTTTCCTTTCTTGACCCACAAATCTACAAATTTATTACTCCTAGGAGCAACGTGTGAAGAAAATATCATCAAACTGCTTACATAGCTATAGAGTGTCAATCAAAAGGCTGGATAAGTGTAAAAAGATGGAGGGCCAAAAAGGGGGCTTAAGTGGCCACTTCTTTTCTGAAATTAGGAAATACTGACCTTGGATGTGAAATTGAGGATAGTTACACTCAAAATTTTGAGATGCAACAAAAACAAGGAACGTAGTGCTCCGAGTCTACTTTCTAAACTACTAATTTATTTCAAAAATGGTTGAGATTAAGGGATTCAAAAGAGTGACCCACAAAAATTAGTGTTGTTTTTGTCAGAGAAACATAACATAGCAACTTTTGTGGGAACGTAGCATGGTGAACCTTTTTTTAGTATTTTTAAAATCATTTCGGTGAGAAATTAGCTAACAATATGTAGTTGATGCATGATTTTTCTGATATTTTTTTAATGAATATTTAATTTTTTTACTAATTTTCAAAGTGGACACTTCCTGAAAAACATAATTTTGGTCATGCTACCCCTACTAAATTTGGAAACTAATTGATTTAAAAAAGAAGAAGTGTAGAATGGAGTTTAGTTTCTAAAAATGTAATTTATTTGAAATTTCGATGAACAGTTAATTTATAACGAAAAAAACACCAAACACTGATTTTTGCCAAAAAAGAGACACAAATAAAAGAAATTATAGATCAAAGGCTTAACATTGTGAAAAAGTGAAAAAAATTACATCATTGGATAGCTAAGAGAGAGCCTAACATTACCCAGGTGTTCAATTTGTTAGACATTGAAACACGTTTATTGATAAATTATTTTTTATACTTTATGGTTTTTAATGTTTTAAATCAATAATATTTCCCCATAGCGTATAACTTGAGCTAGAAATAAGATCAACCCATAATTTCTTAAGAACCTGATGATTAAAATTGATATCTAGTGCACCCTTTTTTTGTAATATTTTGTTGCATATTTTAGTTATTATTAATTTTTTTCTCAAATTAATTATTATTCAAACACGAATTTCTTCAAAAATCATGACTTTCTTTGTATATACTCAAATTTTTAATATTTTGTGTTGAACAATAATATCAATATGTAGGGAGAATATTTTTTTGAATTTTTTGAATATTTTATACTTTTTGATGGTCAAATAAAGGTCTCTATGCTTGGTAAAAAATCCATTCATTAGAATATAGAAAATATAGTAAATATTATAAATATTACAAATTATAGTTTTCAAAAAACTTAATATACAATAAAAAATGTTACAAATTATACTTTTCAAAATACTTTTAAAATAATTTAAAACAATATGAATTATACTTTTTAGAAAACTTACTTTGAGGGCTACATGAATGAAAAAACTGATTTCATGATCACTTTCTTTGGTTGTGGAAAACATCACCTAAATCAAAAAAAATTCCCAAAAGAAAATGAACATGTGGGATGAGTGCCACATAAGTGCCAATTATGCACCTTCTAATTAAGGACCTTTCAAAAGGTTACCTTCAATTGAAGTTTTCTGAAATAAATATGTTTTATAAAGATAGCAAGAATCATACATCAAATCAACATGTTTTAAAAGACACCTATGACACATATGCCTTATTAAAATTCAGCCAAATGTTATTCACATGGCATCACTAAGACCTTCAAATGAGGATCCTTCTAAAGAGAAAAACCTTCATTCAAAGGTATTCCATCTTTTTAACCTTGCAAATCTCCATTTTCAAAATATTTTGGGCACAAATTAGACACATTTATGCTTCCATCCTATCATTACATGTAGAGACTCCTACTATTGTCAAAGTTGATCCTGTGAAATGCATCCTTTCAACTTATCTTTAGGATGTGTAACATAATGGATTATTAATGTTATTTGCTCTCAATTTTCTCTTAGAAATTAATCAAGGGTCAAGCATGTTGAGAAACCAATTTAGAGGTTATAACAATAAACTTATCTTAGTGGTCAAATCTAATTTATTACATTGTAATAAATCAATAATTAGCAATACAAAAGTAGCAACAAAGAATTATAACAAACAAAAGATCATACACTAAACAAAACAAAGCCTCAATATATGTATAAAAGTTGGTTTGGGTACAAAACCCACCACCAGATAGAGCACAAGCTTGTCTTAACCTTATAGACAAGAATAATACACCTATCTTCTCATTTCAATAGATGTATCCTTCTACCTATAACATAAACTTGCTTCAAATTATAATGTGCAATGAAATGCTTCTTGTCCAACCGTGTGCATTAATTTATAGGCATGTCATTATAGGAAATCAAGAAGTGGTTGTACAAAACAATGGGAATAAAACAATAAGCAACTAACTACCTTGAAAAAGAGCCTAATCTTATTTCCATCCATTAGAGAAGTATGCCAAATATCTAACATATGCCAAGCGACCAAGGATTCCTTACCAATGTAATCCCTATTAATTGTCCCTTACAATCAATATTGCCAATTGTTTAGAGGAATTTTCTACTTCACCTATGCATCCAACTCCCATATGGGCATCCCATTTGGCCCATTCCATGATATTTGGAGGTACATACATGAAATATTATTTACAAACATTTAACCTAAACATTTAACCCTAGGTATGTTCTTGCATGCTCATCATGCAATGATATTTCATACTTTTTATATGTTCACATATTTTTCTCCTTACCTCAAATTCCTTGCATCCATAACTTTTTATTGTTTGAAATATTTTCTTTTCATGTTAGCTTCTTATTTTAGTTTAGCATACATCTTCATAGTAGTTTGCATGTGCATCAAAGTGGAGGCAAAATGTAATGGTGAAATTGCGAACCCATGCCCCTTCCCCTTATATTTTAGGCACCTTCAATTAAATTGTTTTTATGGAATAACAAGCCTTCAAGTGGCATATTCCAATTTCAATCCCAAAATTTGTGATTTGCTACCCTAGTTTAAATTCATAGTTCTGAACCAAGACACTTTTGTGCATGTCATTTTGAACTAGCTATGAGCCAACCTAACACACATTCATGTGGATTTGTGTGACATGTTCTATATTTAAGGATATCCCCTAATTCATTATTATCATCTAGATCCAATAACAATCATGATACATCCATAGAGAGCACAACTAGAGCATCAACGTTTCATCTATTTACATCATATAGGCATATTGCATGCTTGCATGTTGTCTTTGATATTTGTTCATCGTCATTAAGTTACTTCACCTAGGGTCTTGACTAATGGAGAATAAATCCTTGCCTTGCAAGTTCACAAATGATGTATTCCAAAACCAACACACTTCAAATAGAAGTAAAACACGTTAAGGAGTATTTACAATAATGCAAATTTACTACATCTCAATTTCATGGGCTTGGGTCATTTTTTGAGCATTGTGTTCACCTCTACAATCACATATCTGAACTAGAGTGAGATAAGGTTAATTTATAGATTATGAGGCATTCATTCAACAAGGCTCTATTTTTATGTACATTTGTGATTCAATTTCACCCCATCTATAGCAACACTCTCCTCCATCTAGAATAATAGCTAAGTATCGCCTTTGGCTTATTTTAATTTATTGACTTATGGATTGTTTATTCATAGCTCTAAATATCATATACTTTTATTATAGTTTAATTATTTTCTCTAGTAAATTTGTATGAAAGATTTTATGTTCATCACAATAATCAACCTAAATAGTTGAATTTGAGGTAGAAACTAGTTAGACTAATGCATTTTAATAAATACATCAATTGAATAAATAAACAAATGGTACTTTGTTGGAAATTCATCAACAAGAGAATGCAATACAAGCTGTCTATAGTTGATTTGTCAATATGAAGGAAAGTTAGGAGCAACTAGATGAATAGTTTAGAATCTAAAAATCAATTGTCTATCATTCTAGTTCACTTCCACTACTACAAAAGTCTCATGTCCTTGTCTAGTAATGTGAAACTCATTTCAACAACCATAATTTTAAACCTTACCACATAATTATTAAGCCTCATGTTTCCCTTGTATACATTATGTTACTTTGCCAACCATTGTCTTTGGCTCAATGTTGTATTGCACATTTTAATAAAAGCATGCACTAAATCTCCCTAAGAGTATGTAGTGCCCAAAACTTACAAAGGACAAAACATGGAAAACAAGGCCAACAATTTTTTCATGTTAAACAATTGTAAAACATTCGATAGCTTGAAAAATTCTACTTAGCCACAATTTTGATCTTTGTTTACTTTCGTAATTTATTTAACTTTTTCATAAGAAAATTGCACAACAACATTTTTATGGTCTATTTACTAAAAGAGGAGTAAAAATTTATTCAAATAGAAAAGAGCCGTACAAAGCAAGGGAATTACACATCCCTATCAATCTCCACTAGTTGGTCCAACTTTTGAGACAAATCCGGGGTAATTGACCTCTATCCACAATATTCCAATCATGCAAATAATCAGAAGCCCATTTAGCTAGACAATCTCCAACCCCATTCATTCACGTGGAATATGACAGAAAGAAACAGAATCTAAGGAAGCACACAGATTAAGAATCTGTTTTATGGTCTATTTAAACTTCAACTATGTTTTATAAAAGATGATTGAATATATTTGGAATCCACATAAATTATGCAAAATGTGTAATATTTTTGTAGTTTTTTAAATATTATTATGTTCATTCTTTTTGTTTTATCTTAAAATGAAAATGTTCATTTATGGGAATTCAGCTAAGCAGTATTTTTGTTTTGTTAATAGATAAGATCATGACTTAATGAGGAATGATAGACTAGTTGTTGGATCCTTAGTTGAAATCTGTCTATTTTTCTAATGATTGTATGCATTTCTTTCAATGAAAGCACATTATCACACTTTTGACTAGGTTAATAGAAAATAAAATTTATCATTGTATTAAAATAATATAATCAGAAAGTAGTTTAATAAAAACATCAAATATTTAATTAGGATAAACCATTAACCAGTTTCAAAGCTTGAATGGGGAGAAATCAAAACCAATCCTCCATAAAGCAGTTGCACTGAGATACATGTTCTTCCAACTGTGAAATCCGCACTCAGATCATGAATCACCTCACTCTGTTTCTCACTTTACATCAGGCTGCATTGTCTTACCATGCCAATATCTTCAATGGACTTTACTTTCTCTGGCAACTTATCCCCTGCTTCTTCACCGTCCATGAAGTCTGCAGTTTCTAGCTTCACATCAGGCTGCATTGTCTGCACCTTCGACAAGTCCAGAGATTCAGAAGAATTTTCATCATCCCTTGAATTTCCTACTATAACCCATTCCTCTGTGCAAGGGATTGTAGGTGATGCATCAACCTCCGATACCGGACTTTCAACTTTGTTTCTTTTCAAAGTCACTGCATCTTTATCAGCACCATCAACCATTGTGCATTCCTCGGTTCCAGACACAATTTTTCCAGCTTCAGAAGAGCCTTGTTCGAAATTTTCTACTCCTCCATTATTATTATTGTCTTCTTGTAAATCTTGCATTTGAGAAGGAAGAGACTCCTTTCCCTTTTCATTGCTCACAGAAACCTCAATTGCATCTCCCGGCAACTCCTTGCTCTTGAATTCCTCGTTGAGATTCTCCTCAACAGTACGGCACTCTTCCCACAACTCAATAACATTTCTTCATTTTGATTTCCCAGAACAGAGGTCAAATCCACTTTGTCATTTTGATACTTCGTTCCAGAAGATATTGTCTCCACATATTGATTTCCATTTTCTGCAATGGCATGGGTTGACTCCACATTATTATTTTCTGAACCGGCAAAAAATGAATGAATGTTGTCATATTCATTTTCAGAGACAGGTGGACTTGACTCATTTTCATTTTCTGAAATAGGAGGGGATTAATTGTTCATTTTTTGTCCCAAATTCATTTTTAGAAACTTCAGGAGTTTATTCAACATTTTCATGTCCATTTTCTGAAATAGGAGCTGTTAACCTCTCATATTTTGAAAAAGGTAAATCTGCATTTTCTGAAACAGAGGGTGTTGCCTCTAATTCACCATTCTTCGTTTCCCTGAAGTAAGAAAAGGGAAATGGAAAATCAATGCAACTCAATAGCAAGTGTCCAAAAGAATAAAATAACCAAAATGTAAAACTCAAGCCATCCAGGGCAAAAACCAAGCTATCATTCCTCACCTCATCAAATCGTTGAGTTCTGTCACAGCAGAGTTTACTGCATGGAGAATCATCTTTTTAACCTGTCCAAAATAAGACAAATTTTGTAAGATATATTTACTTTATTACCAAAAAAATGCAATACAAGATAAAACTTTACAACCTAAAGCCAATCATATGCTTAAAACAACACCTCTAACTTGTCTTCCTTGGCCCTGTGGCCTTTTGGAAGCAACCGAAACTCTTCAGTCAATCGAATGCATTCATGCACATTTTCAGGAGAGACAAAGTCAAGAGCAACTTTTATACAGGACTGCAAACAACAAAAGCAACAAGACACATACGTTAATAACTGCAGCACTTTGCAACATATCATAGAATTGTGAAAAAAATCTGTTCTACCCAAAAGAAACATCAAAAAGATTTTTGACCATCCATATTATTATGTCTGTAACATAAAGTACACAAAAACATCAATTATAAAGTCAAAACAACATAAACTTCCTGTTATACATATTAATTCCTCCTATCATAAGAAGCTGGCATTTGATTAACATTTAAAAAAAAAAGAAAATTGAAAGGCATATAGCATCCTAGAGCTACTTCAGCTTATTGTTGATGTCTTGATAGAAAGTATAACCAAAGATAACATATGAAATGCTACAAAGTACTAAAGCCTACAATGCATAACCTTGAATGATAATGGCCAGGTCAAAATCCTATTCTGATTGAGTTCTATAAATTTTATTAAGTCTTCACAAGTAAGAAATAATATGTAGATCTGTTCATTTACTTGGCTTATTAATTAATGAAATAAAGATAAGAGTTTATTAAGAGATTATTAGTATTTTGTCTTTTTTGGTGATGTGAATCTTCCACTTTGTTCCTTGTACTCTTGTCTGTCCACCTTCAATCAAAAGTTGTCTAAAGGAGAAGGTACACATATAATTCATGAGGAGTTTAGCTTAGACTGTGAATGTCACTTGACAAAGGGATAATGAAATCCATTGTATAAAGGAGAAGATGCACATATATGTCATGAGGAGTTCCATTTAGAATTTGAATGTCACTTGACAAAGGGATAATGAAACCCATTGCAAGGAAATCAATGAAGATTTCATTAACATTTTTGAGAAAGGAAAATCGGAAGGAATATGACTTCCTAGAGCTACCTTAACTTATTGTTGATGTCTTGGTAAAACCTATGTCCAGAGATAACATATGAATTGCTACAAGTCATAACCTTGAATGATAAATAACCAGGTCAAAATGCTATTCTCATTGAGTTCTATAAATTTTATTTTTACTACTGAATTTTTTAACACCTATGCGACTGCATTTAGTGTTGGCTCATCAAACCACCAAGTGAACGGAGGTCAAATTATGCTGACAACTAAATAGGGTGATTGAAGATTGAAAATCAGATCGAGCAACATGCTGTTAGATTGGATAGCACTGCCTATTGAAATACTTGCAGAGTCACCATTGAGTTGAGCTTTAAATGCCCATACAAAATTCTCTGCCAATCATAAAAAGAATTAATGAATTACCGTGTCTCTGATAAATTACACCAAATTTAATACATTGGTTAAAATTTTTAAACCCCTCCTTGTGTGCAATCAAACACACTCCTTCACCATATGTACCTTTAGATTTCGAACTTGATGGGGGCATCCTGCTGGAATAAATACTGCCTCACCAAGCTGTTGTTCGAATGTCCATGGCTCTACCTCTGCAATGCAGAAAAAGTCACTTCTAAGAGTCACATTTTCTCAATTCATACACTAATCAGAGAAATGCACATATTTTGGATACTTACGAAATTCTTCCTTCAATTTCTTTTTATGCTCTTCATCCAAGTAAAGTGTCTGATCGTGAATGGGATGAATGACCTGGGGCACCATATTTCAGAGTAAAGATAACATATTAAATCAGACAAGCAAATGGAAAAAAGTAAATTACTAAATTGAATAAATTATTCTCAAGAACAACACAACAAAATCCTAGTTTTTCAAAACTTACAGATTGGACAGGAGCAGCCAGAGTGTGCCTGAATTCCTTTGAGTGCTTTTTGAGATAAGCCTCTAATCTGTGTACATCCTCTCTACGAAAAATATCCCATAGAGCACCTCCATAACTGAGAGAATTATTACCTTTAACTTGCTTTCCTCTCTCTTTTAGATGAACAGATTCATCAACTTCCTTTGGATTTCCATGAAGTTCATTTAAATCTATTTCTCTGTATTTCTTTTGTAATTTCTCTATTTTAGAAACTTGCTCTTTTGATAACTTAACCTCAGCAATATGTGTCAATACATTCACCTGGATACAAATGTGAACAAAACATATAAATATGCCCACAGAGACAATTTCTTATGTAAGTACACTTTTTCTGTACCTAATGCTTCTACAGAAAATGCAGAAACAAGACCACAAAAGGAATAATAAACTAGTAGAAATAAAAGCAGCAGACCCAAAAAAGGCCTGCTTTCATGAGACTTGTACTAATAAAAATCAACCCTATTCCAGAAGAGAATTTTGCAAACACACCCCAAGATTACATTTGGGATGGAACAAATGGCTATTATACTTGATTTATCATGCCAATATTGAGATTTGTATTTCATGGGAGTTCAGAAAAACAGGAGAAAGAAATTAAGGGATGTGTGTGATGCAAAAGGACACAAAAGGGTCATTTTCGCTACAATTTACATGTTGTTGACACTTTCCTGAATTACCCTTTATGTAAAATCATATTGAAAACACTAAAAACCATAAGAAGTTTACAGGAAGCATCACATGACAGTCTTACAATAAAGGTAAGAGCAAGCAGTACAAAATCTCAGATCAACCTGATATCAATTAACCAATGTTTACTCATTTTCCAACATTAACATCAGACACTATCTTAAGTTTAACACTGATTTTGTCTATTTTTATCAGTCGATACAAAGAATACATTTTAATGCTCATATTTATAAGTAATGACCATCATTGGTAAATATCTCAGTAACGAAGGTATTTAAAAACATTAGAATTTGGAGTCATACATTTCAGGAGTCATAAGCAAGTTAAAGGGCCATGGCATAAATTGACAAGAAGAGAAAAATAAGCCACACTAGGGTATTTTTTTAGTCTTAAATAATGAAAGCTTGTATAAGAACTTGTCAAAAAGGCTTGTTAGAATTAGAAGATTGGCAGGTGAAATACATATGCTCGAAGTGCATTGCCGGGGATTTTTTAATTGTTCATTTACACAAGTGTAGCTTATTTTTACATTGATCCTATTCAAAGAATCAAACATAATGTCACTAAGGTATTGGATTTCCAGTAAGTAGAGTTGGAATTGTGCAAATTTAAAAAAAAAACAAAGGCATATGTGGCTTCAGCGCTGATTACATAAGAACAAATAATCTGTGGTCTGAGATGTACAATTATGTTGACAGATGCACCCCAATTTCAGAGACTTAAGTCAAGAAGATAGAACTCTGCATCAAATTTATCATCTACATTTTGCTAGGCTAGAATGGCAAGAACTTACAGTACAAGTGAGAATAGCAACATCAGTCTTTATCAGGTCGACGTTAAACTTTCAAAAGCCACAACTAAAACAAAATCATAAATAAGTTTTAAGGGTCACAGAATAATTGGGAAGTAGAGAGTAATTGTAAATTGTATTTATTTAGACTTACATAATGAAAGCTTCTAAGACTTGACAGAAAATAGTCTGTTTACACCTAAAAATACAAAATAGTATAAAAACCTTGTCAATTTGCCGTGTGGGAAGAAGACTGGCAGATTAAGTGCTCAGTTGCTAAAAACTGAATGCTTGTATGTCGAATATGAATGGCAAATTACAAGAGTTATTAAATTTTGTAGCCAACACTTTAATTTAAGCAGTTTATCCTTTGCACTACAAATCATTTCGTTTATTAAGTCTATTCAGTATTATATTTAACATAGAGCACTTTGAACGAGTATTACAAGGGATTTTTAACTGCTCATTTGGGCAAGTGTTTCTTGTTTCTTGTCAAACATACTGTGACGCATTCGGTTCTAAGTCAGTAGTCATTGACATTTGCAAGGAGCATCGATCTGAGGTGTATGCAGCCTGAGTGCCAAATACTTGAGAATAAATAATCCAGGGTCTGAGACCTACAATTATATTGCAAAAGATTTACAACCCAGTTTCAGAGACTCGAGGAAAGTAGATAGAACCCTTCAAATATTTATCATCTACATTTTACAAGAATGGCATGAACATTCAATACAACAACACACAGCATGGTAGTCTTTATCAGCTCAAAATTAAGCTTCCCAAACCATTAACTAAAATAAATGTATGTATATTATAAAAGAATTTAACACAGAAGGAATAAATTTGAGAGAGAAGCGGTAAATGGAACAAAATATGTGGATGAAGTATAAGGAACAAAGAAAAATTCTGGAACCGATGATGGTTCAAGTTTGGTTGAAAGTTAATTGTAAAAAATAGAAGATGCAGTTGTACCAAAATTCTACAAAGGTTTATAAATATGGTTGAAAATAGAAAAGCATCTAATGCTCGACAACTAGATACACTCAGGAAAAGCATATATATACAGAGAAAATAATCTTTTATTGTATGGAAATAATGTAATATGACTCCTGGTTTTAAATAGTTATATGTTTTTTTTTTTAGACTGTAGGAATCGGGTAGCACAATCCCTATAAACTGCAGTGTGCCTGGTAAACTTTTTAAACCTAAATTGACTGGAGTACACATCTCTTTTTATCTTGAAATAAAAGAGCATCACCAGATACCATACATCATAAATCAATGTGTTTGCAAAAGATAGCAAAGGGAACATAGAGAAGCTGAAATTCATTATTTATGGTTGATGCATGTCCAGTTGGAAGCTACATAGGAAAACAGAATTAAACATAATTTACTAGAGTACGCATCTCTTTTTATATTGGGATAAAACAGCATCACCAAATATCACATGTCCTAAATCAAATTTGATTGCAATAGGTAGCATAGGGAACAGACAGTTAAATCATCACAATTTGATTACAGAATCTCTCATTTTTACGGTAATACAAACAAAGAGGTTTGCAGTTACTATCAAGTCATTGAACTGCAATTATAAAAAGGCATATGCATGCGTGGCAGGTCAAGAAAAAACTACTTACCGCATCAGACATGTCACAGTGTAACTTAGTAACAGAGTCCCCTCTACCAAGTTCATACCGGGCACCATAAGCTATATATGTTTTCGGTCCCAGATCAGGTTTCGGGAAGTCTCTAGGAAGTTTTGTAGCAAGATTGAGAATGCCACATTTAGGATGGGTGTACTCCTGGAAAGGTAAAGCACTGATAAATTCAGCACCATGTCGGGGTAGACGCTCCTCAAAGTAATTTGAGGGAGGCCAATCCTTCAGCTTCAACATTTCAGGCCACTGATTCCTGTGCATCCGCCCCTCCAAATAGCCCTTAAAAAATTGATGAATGTTTATCTCAACCTAACAAACAATGCACAAAACCAGATAATTTAAACTTGATTCTAAACATGGGAAAGAACGCACCAGAATAATCCACCAATGCATAGAACATTTAAGTAAAGTGATTCCAAAAGTGAGCTAATCCATACAAAACTTCATGTCCATTTAACAATCACAGTGGTTATTGTGGAGAATTCGATAATATCATTGATATCTCACATTAGAAAAGAGAAAAATGTAAATGCTAATTTGCCTAAAAGCTGAATTTTATCTTTTACTACTACATACAAAAAATGACCTTGGTAACTTTGTGTAAGAAACAGGAATGAATATATTTTCCATATCTACTATTATGACGTTTCTAAACTCAACACACCTAAATACAACAAGTTGTATAACACTTCAGCTAATAGACTGGCGTTGTAAATATTAACTCGTGGAAAAGCCAAACAGCTTAGTGAACAAGCTCTTTAGTTGTATTACAAACATGCAAGGAATAAAAATACTAACCTCACACCAATCTAGGCAATCAATGGCTTTGACTGTTTTAGTCTCATTCTCAAACTTGCCTGGGGTAGTCTCCCTGAAAGCCCGCCACATAACCATTGGCTCCCAACTTAGACCTGATGTATTTTCCAGAACATTCCGAACAATCACAGGTTCACCCTTTGCCCATTGTTGCTGAAAATGCTGAAGACTCTCTTCCTTTAAATCCTGAGCAGTAGGACAATACAAAAAGTCAGTGCTGGCACGCCGTAACTTGCAAGAGCTCTCATTAATGTGCTGAGGATCAGGCTTGGAGCTAAAAGAACATGGATGAGATTTTTTCAACAACTCTGGGAACCCAGAAATGCGAACTTCTTGTGCGTTTCTCAAGAGATCTGGAATCCAGTTTAAGCCAAAGATGCTCTTTAGGTTCAAGACATCACTTCCACAACCACCACACTCTTTAGGAGGGCATGGAATAGAACCATCCTTATTTGCTTTCCAATCAGGTACGGGCTGATGTAAATTTACAGTGTGACTGTTTGAGGATTGTAAGTGCAGGGTCAAACCCGTTTTTTCTTTTGATGCTTCTGTTTCCATATTCTCTGTACTCACTCTCTTCATGAACTGCTGCTGGGATGACTGTGCTTCATCACCTCCAGGCTGGCAGCCTTGTCGTAACTCACAACAACAACTGAGACAAAGATCATAAGAGCAATTTGGGCAGCTTCGATGCAAATCTACTATAGATGTACTGCAGTTGTCACTGTAAGAGAGTAGTTTATTAGATGCAAAACATTGGAACGAGAGTCATTACGTGAAGATGCCATGTTTCGATTAAAGATGTCAGGCGAAAAAGCACTTTCATATTGAAAACCCAAAGAAAACAGAATGGAAATATATATACCAATATAGGCGCTCATCTGAAGAAATTTCTGCACATGGAATATCCAGGTTTTCTGCCGATATGCCTGTTTAAAACTTTGCATAAGAATAACAACCTTCTCACATCAAAATAAAACATAAACTAATATAAAAGTATTAAAAAATACCCTGAATTCTAGCCTCCATCTCCTGTTCCACCTTCTGTTCATCCTTAATTTCAGTTAGTACCGGAATGACCGTGGAAATCAAGTGATGTAGATAATTAATCTTGTCAGCAACTGTCATTTCCTTCGGTTGAACCTACACAGAAAACAAAATAGAAGCACAACTTTTAAAAGTGATATTTACACTTCCAGCGAAACAGAAAAATAGAATGCTAATAAAGGACAAATACAAATGTCAAATATAGATATCTTTAGTGCCAGAGATGTGCAATCATACTCTGTGATTGCACTTACCTCCAGATGACCTCCTCGGCGTAGGCATGCTTTACAGTTGCAATTTCCATGGCAAAATGGGCAAGCCTTAGCAATCTCCTCCTCTGATTGCTCAGGGTACCTAGATATCAGATAAAATTTTCAAATCAAGAGATGATTAATAAGATTACTCTTTACAGGACAACAAAATAAAGTTCAACAATAAAGGCCTATTTCCATCAGATAACTTCATCAAGTTATATAATGCTTGCCATCCACCAAGGTTTGATTTCAATCATAGTTTGCAGTTGCACCTCCGAAATGGTATGAGTATAAAGGCAATTGGATGAGGGATAAGTCACACCCCGACACAGGGGGTGATTCTTTACGGTTCAACATAAAAGTTCTAAACATTTGCCTCTTGGAAAAAAAAATACATATAGTCAAACTCAATACATACCATCTTTCAATACAGCAGGCACAATAACGTTTATTGCATTTGGAGCACCAAACTACTCTCCCTTTGTCATTTCGTTGGCACTGATGGCACATCAGACTTCCTCCCGTTGACAATAAATATGATCCTTTAACACGCTCCTTTTGATTGTGAAGATTAGTGACCTTGGTTCCGCCACCTTGGCGTTTAATTAACTGACGATAATGCTTTTCGCAATAAGAGCGCTCAGGCATTGCACGAACACCACATCTCCATTGTTTCCCATCTGACCGTTTACAACGGAGCTCATCAAGAACAACATCACGCCCCCCGTCGATGACCACAGGCTTCTTCATGACGACGCGTGGCTCCTCCTCCTCCCTCCTCGTCCTCATGCATACCCTCATTCTTTTCCTGGGCATATAATCAGGATCCTCCTGCTCCTCCTCCTTAATAACCCTCATTCTTTTCATACTGTTCCTCTCGGGAGGAACAATATCGCGCTCTATCGCCTCGCTCTTTTCTTCCTTGACCTTCCGCTCACGGTTCTTTATGCCTTCTGCCAAAATGGAAGCCTCTGCGGAGATGGTCTTGGCGCGCTTGTTAGATTTGCCTCCTTCGTCCGAAGAGAACTTTTTTCTCTTAAGCCCAGATTGTCTTTGATGATGCTTCGGGCAAAGACTAAACCCGGCAATGGCAGCAGCACTACATCTCCATTGTTTCCCATCTGAACGCCTGCAGCGGAGCTCGTCCGGGACACCACCCGCCACCGACGCTACGAGTTTTCTTTCCCTCTTCTCCATGCCTCCGTTTCTCACTATAGCAGTGAAAGCTCTGTTTGTTTAAACGATGATACAGCTTCCTCTCTTACTCCATGCGCCACCTCCGACCACCATTTTAAAGTTTCTACACTTCCCCGGACATTTATGGCCACTGTCCAAAATTCCTTCGTACTTTCCGCAAATTCCTATTTCCGTCAGCTGATTTATCGCTAGGTGATTCTGCACAGTCGGTAGATTTAATTTTGTTTTTTTTTAAAGAGTTTAAGGAAGAATTTTCTATTAAATGGCAGGTGATTTGAAACTTATTTTTGGCAAGTCTACAGGTACGTGTCATATAGTGACCAGTATATATTCGAATCTATCACTATATTTAACTTAGTATTTAATGTAGTAGTATAATTTGCTGGATAGAATTATGACATATCAATTTAAAAACAAATAGGATAATAATTTGAGATAAATTATCACAATTTGAATTTGGTTCATGAATTTGAATTTGAATTTGGATAACATTGGCTCTATGAAGTTGAGTTGGTGTTTTAGATTAAATATTTGTTAAATATTGATGAGGAAACCATTTGTTAATAAAAAGCCTTAGTAAATTGATTAGTTGATTTTGAGTTTGATTTTTATAATAAATAATTGTTAAATGTTGACAATTAAATGATTTGTTAGTAGAGTGAATTTCTAAATTGTTTAGTTGATTTACAAATGTGAAAAAAATAAATATTAGTTGTTATAATTATTTTCCAATATAATTGATAAGACAATTTATTTGGGAAGTTAACAATATATATAAAATAAAATAATTTTAAAACAATTCTAAAGTAAAGATATAAAAATATAGTAAAGTGTGTGTATTGTCCATCTTTCTCTTATATATTGTATAAACTAGGACAACGAGTATATGTTGGGTTGTATTTGCATAAACTTCAAGTCTAGAGGTTGTTGACATTTAGTGTTGTATTTGTTATCAATTTGATTTGATACACCAAATTATAATAATGCTTAGTATAGTATTTTAAACAACTCTTAGAATTAATTGTAAGTGTTGGTGTAAAGTGTAGATTAATATTGGACAAAAATAATTAATATTTTTTTGAACTATGTGAAGCTTATAATAAGATTCAAAAAAATATCCAATAATTTTTTAGATAAATGGTATTTTTGTTATTTATTAAATAATATGCATAAGTTATCTTTTATTAAGATAAACTAGCTTACATGTCTTATTACATAATCTTATTAAGTGCATGCATAATTGATCTCCTTATATTTATTTTTAAGTTTTTTTAAAATCTCTATAAATTGACTTGAACAATTGTCAACATACATAATTCAATTACATGTGTCTTTTAACTTTAACTTATTATGCTTTGCTAATAAAATGATTAATTATTCATAAGCCTAATGGTAATCTAATCTCAAGTATAATATTAATTGAATCTTAATGTCAAAAATGTTAAGTATAATCTATTAATTAGACTAATTTTTTCATTATAATTAATTATAATAATAAGTTAACCCTAATTTTAAGTATAATAGTTAATAATTGATTATTATGTTAATAAAATAACTTTAAATTATATATCAGCTAACCCTAATTATAAGTTAAGTTTATTATTAACTTTTTATTATTATATTAAGTTATAATTATTAATATATATTAATATATTATAAAAAAATTATAAGGGCAAACAACTTCTTAATATAAGATAATACTATTCTTATATGATTGCTATTCTAATTGAAGGCTAACTCTCATTGAACCTGAGCTCAAAGCATAATTGAACTTTTATAAATCCTAATTGTAATACTTTGAACCTTTACAAATACTAATTGTACCTCAAACCATATAAGTAAACTTAAAATTGATGGAGAATGTGGTATATTGTATTTTAAGTAAGCTTAAAATAGACTATGAATGATTTTTCCTTTTTTGAAATGTTTTCAAAAAAAATTTACATGTAATATAAATTTAAGATATTTCATTTTTTATTTAATTTTCTAATTTTAAATACATTAATTCATATTTTTTTTGAAAAGAACAACTATTTTTATTCTTTTTAATTTTAATTTTATTTTGTTATTATAAAAAACTTTTTTCAATTATATCAAATAATATTTATCTTTGTTAAAGATTTTCAATTTTTTTAATTTTAATTATATTAATTTAGAAACTTACTTTTATATTCAATAGTAAAATTAGGAAAGCTCTTTCATACTTAACTTTCTAAATTTTAAAAACTTGTTATTTCTATGTAGTAATTTAATATTTTTTTAATATCTTATCCTTATAAATAATAATTATTTTTTATTGGAAAAGAGTACTTAAATAAATCTATATAAAAAACATAAGTGATATCCCCTTTTAAAAATATCTTGAATATTTTTTAATTTTAAGTATATTAATTTAGAAATTTAATTTTACATGAAATGATAAATTTAGAATATTTATTTTTCTAAAATTTAGAAACTCTAACGATTTCACTTATTATAATTTTCTTATATCAACTATGCTTTTGCTTTTTATAATATTATAACTAATATTCTATCCCTAAGTTACATTTATGAGTTATAATTAAAATGAATGTAAATCATGTTTGCAAATATTAAAGAATATATTTTTAATTATTGATTAATAGAATGCCAACATAACTTTATAATTTCAATATATAAATGCTTTAATTCTAATATAATTTTATATGCTATAATATTGGTGTACTAAAAAATATTTATCATATAATTCTAAAACATTAAACTCTTGGAAAGAGGGAATTTGGAGACACATTAAATCTTGGACAAAATGTCACATATAATGTAGATCACTAAGATATTTTATAGACAAGATGAATTGAGAATTATACATTTCTATTGGAAAGGGATTTCATATTTGTCAACAAAACATCCTTGGTTTCTCTAAACAAATGAAGTGCTTGTTCTATGGTTTCCTCCTCCAAAGACAACCCTCTACATGTCAAAAAAAAATCCATGATAAATAAATTCAAGAAGAATAATCATGTGAAAACCCACTCTGTATGTCAAAAAAACCACAATTAAGGACTTCATGAATTCATTAAATCTTTTTTCTTAAATCACAACCAAAACAATCCACAAAATACTTAGCAAAATTCTTTGAGCTGAGATTCCATGCCATCCTTTTCAGGATTCAATCCATTTAACCTCATTGAAGGCTTGATGTCTTCCATTAATAATTCATCCCTATAAAATCCCTCAAAATTTCTACTGTAAATTACTCTTATCATAAATTTAATATCCCATTTTCTAGTTCCTAACTTCAAAACATAAATCAAAAAACACCTAAGATCGTCACATTCCAACTAATTTCAAGCCATGAGAAACATATTTTCCACAAATTCAACCGCCTCAACTATACTCATTCAAAGTCACAAAGGAAAGAAAAATAATGGGATAAAAAAACTCTAAAGGAAAAATATTTTCATTTGTTAGTTCCTAATTTTGCAATGAGAGAAATCATTAGGAAAATATCTATAAAAAAAAATCAACTGCACAATGACAACATATCTATGGATTTTTATCAGTTACTAACAAACACATAAAAATGCAACTTTTTTTTATGTACACGGATTCTCAAGGAAACAACTTGAACATTGTAAACACCTGTCGGTGTAATAAAAATAAATATTTTTTTTAATTAATTAAGATAAAATGACTTAAATTATGTAATGCCCAAAATTTACTACCAAATTATAGTTAAGCAAAAAACATAAATTTCAAATTTCGCTCACATACATCTGAATAACTCATAAAAGTTGATTCTAAAACTTGCATTACCTAAAATTCATAAAAAAATTCGACCAATTATAGACTATAATATTTAGTTAGATAACTAAATTGCTTAGGAAATCATGGTAGAGTTACAAATGAAGACACATAATTCACATCAATGAGATAGACTTAATTAGTTCTACTAACTCATTAATAATATAAACCATAATTCAAATCACATGTTATGCAAATAAAATATATCAATAATAATTTCAAAGTAATAATGAGAGAATAAGACCTAGGGGCCAGACCTATTCCTTGAGGACTCATCTCTAATGGCATTGCCTACATAGCATTTGCATAGAGGCTTCATAGTTCGACAACTTGAGTTTTGAACCAACTCATATTTGGTTAACCCACAACAAAGTATATCCACTAGGTTTAAGTGATACCTTGGCATCTTTCTCTATCACAGTGCTAGTCCCCACAACCAATATAATGTTAAAAATTTGAAAGAATTCATTATCGCAAGGACCTCTATTATAATTGTTGGTTGTTATCAATGGGAGATTTTGTAAGGAAGCTAAGGTAGCAGAAAAAATTCCTACACTAACCTTGAGAGTTGAATAATGCAAAACTTTTACAGATCTTTAATAATTACAAAAAAAAAAATAGAAATAAACACAAATATCATATACATACCACAAAACAATGATTTACGTGGGGAAAGCCCTTTCAGGAGAAAAACCCCACATTCCAAAAGTCGCCCAATATATTATTTAGAAATAAAAAGATTACAATATACTTGTAGAACAACCTTCTCACTAGAGTATCACCACCAAATATCAAGAGACAACCCGATTGCTATTAGACTCTCAGAATACACCACCGTCTACATACATCCTACCCGCTTATATAACAAGATTTTTGGAACCTTCTAGAATTAGGGTTTTACAAGGTCATTTTTCATTTGATGTGTTAACGAAAAAACCTTGGCGTGTCAATGAGAAAAATCCTTGATGTGTCAGGGAAAAAAAAAACCTTCACATATCAAGAAATTTTTTTTTTAGGGTGTTGCCCCAAATCCCATGTCTTGTTATGAGTGTATAGTATTTGCATGATCACTCACCACATACCAACATACATCCTATCAATAAATCATATATAATTGCAAGGTTGGGACATATTTTCCCAACAAATCTCCCACTTGTTGAACACCTTCCAAAGACAACGAAAGGGTGTCATCATCATCTCTAATTGCTAGGGGCCAAAAGGTCCAATAGTCTCTGAACACCATATGAACTTCTCTGTGCTCACAAAATTAGTTAAAGAATCAAAAACATTCATCAAAGTCTCTACCTTAACTAAGTTCACCCTGTCATCTTCGACCATATCTCTAAAAAAATGATACTATATATCAATGTGCTTGGTCATGTCATGAAACGTTGAGTTCTTGGCTAGACATATCACACTCTGACCATCGCAATAAATTGTCATTGTACCTTATTTTATTCCAATATCTAAACACAGTCTCTTAAGCGAAATGGCTTCTTTACAAGCATGAGTAGCTACCATGTACTCTGCTTTAATAGTGGACAAAGCAACCACAACCTATCGCTTACTCATCCAACTAATTGCACCACCAAATAAATTAAACACATAAGCACTAGTGGATCTTCTGCTATTAACATCACCTGCCCAGTCTGAATCCACATAAACATAAATATCAAGGTAAATTTTGCCTTTAGTCATATTATTATGATAACACAAGGAATAATATGAGGTACCACACAAATATCTAAAGAATCTTTTAACTGCATCCCAATGAACTCTACTAGGATTAGACATATATCTAGAAAGAACTCTCATTTCTTGGGCAATGTCTGGTCTAGTACAAACCATAACATACATCAAACTTCCAACTTCACGTTGGTAAGGCACTATGCTCATGTCTTCCATCTCTGATGGAGATGTTGAACAATCTAAAATAGATAACTTTGTCCCAACTTAAATAGGAACACACAATGGTCTAAAATCCTGCATATCAAACCTCTATAAAATTGAGTTGACATAATTGCTTTGGCCAGGCCATAGATTTCTATTCATTCTCTCTTTTAATTTTCATCCCAAGAATGTGTTTAGCTGCACCAAGATCTTTCGTTTCAAATTTAGCAACAAGTTGAGATTTTAGTTTTGAAATCATACCTTTCCCTCTACCAATAAATAACATATCATCAACATATAATGCAATAAACAGGAAATGATCACCATTAGTTTTATAATGAATAAAATAATTTGATTTAGAATGCTCAAATTCCAAACTCAATACATATGTATCAAATTTTGGGTACCACATCTTAGGACTCTGTTTCAAGTCATACAAATATTTCTTCAATTTGCAAACCAACTTACTTTTACCTTTCACCACATAGTACTCTAGTTGTGTCATATAAATATCCTCCTCCAAATCACCATGAAGGAAAGCAGTTTTCACATCCATTTACTCAACCTCTAAATCATAAGCAATAGCAATAGAAAGAAAAAATCTAATGGATGCCATTTTTGCAATAGGAAAAATATCTCACCATAATCAACACCCTCAACTTGAGAGTAACCCTTCGCAACCAACCTTGCTTTGTGCTTCTCAATACCTCCATCTGAAAAAATCTTTTCCTTGAACACCCATTTACAACCAATAGGTTTTTGTCTTTCAGGCAAAGGTACAAGATCCCATGTATCATTCTTTTTCAAAGATGCCATTTCTTCATCCATAGCAATCTTTCAGAATTATGCATCATTCATACCTAGTGCCTCTTCTATAGATATGGGTTCATCCATGTTAGTACTCAAAGCAAAAATGCATCTTCAATCATCAGGTGAATACCTTTCAAGTGGTTGCCTATGCCTTGTAGACCTACAAACAAGCTAAGTTGGAGGTTCTTCCTCCTCTTCTAAAGAACCAGAGCTAGATGAGCTCTCCTCAACTTCTTGTTTATCGTTGGTCCTCGATTCAACTTTCTCTGGTGTAGAAGGAAATTGAATCACATCTTCCTATTTACTTTGTTCTAGCTGCAATGTAACAAAAGAAGGCATAGTTTCTCTAAAAAATAACACTTCTATTGTGTATTGCCTTCTATGCAATAGGATCCCAAAGCTTGTATCCTTTCACACCATAACTATATTCGATGAAGATACATTTCACAACTTTGTTCTCCAAGTTTTTCACTTCTCCTTTCGCACATGTGCATATGCCTCGCAACCAAAAAATCTAAAATGTCTTAATGAGGCTTGCGACCCTATCATGCCTCTATAAGCATCTTATCAACAAAATTTGATGTAGGAGACCTGTTAATTAGGTAACAGGTAGTGGAAACAACTTTAGCCTAAAACTTTCATTCTAGGCTAGCACCACTCAACATACTCCTGGCCTTCTCCATCAGTTTCCTATTCATTCTTTCTGCAACTCCATTCTACTATGGAGAATATAGAGTTGTCTTTTTTCTATGAATACCACAATTTTTACATAATCTATCCAAATTATTAGAGAAAAATTCACCGCCATTATCTGTTCTCAAACATATTATTTTCTTTCCAGTCTATAATTCAACCATTGCTTTAAATTCTTTAAATTGACTGAAAAACTTTAGATTTACTCTTTACAAAATATACCCATGTCCTTCTACTATAATCATCAATAAATGAAACATAATATGTGGATTTACAAATTGAAGGAACATCTATAGGACCAAATACATCAGAATGAATAAGATCCAATACACCATAAGATTTATGAGAACTTGAGTAAAACTAAATGTAGTTTTGTTTTCCATAAATGTAATGCTCATAGAAATCAAATTCAAGATTACAATTAGACAAACCTTCAACAAGATTTTTAATTTTCAAGGTCCTTAGACCCTTTTCTCCAATGTGGCCAAGTCTCTGGTGCCATAACATAGTTTTCTCCATAGGTAACTTTGTCTAAAAAAAAAGAGCACCCTTGGGTACCCAAAAGCCATGACCATCTGTTGAAGGTGAAACCCTCACTTCTTCTACAAGCTTTCTTTTCACAGAAGTACTATTGCACTCAACAATGCATTTATCAATCTTATACAATGTCCCATATCTAACACCTCTAGCAATCACCATAGCACCTCTAACCATCTTGCATCCCGCATCAGGAAATTCTACTTGCACACCCACATCTATTAGTTTGCTCATAGATAACAAATTTCATGCTAATCCAGGGATATGCAACACACCATTAATCCTTTTATTCTACCATCAAGAAACTTGATATAACTTTACCATGGCCAACAATGTCTAGATGAGAATCATCACCTAAGTACACTTTACCTCCATCAAATTATTCATATTCACAAAACCAATCTCTATTAAAGGTCATATGAAAAGATGCATCTGAGTCAATTAACCATGCATCATTACCTGCATGAGTTGCCAAAGCTACAATGAATGCATCGCCATCTTCCTTCTCAGACTTGAAATCAAAATTAAATTTCTTCTTTTTCTTCTTTGCATTCCTTACGAACATGTCCAAGCTTACCACAATTCCAACAAATAACTTTGGAATTTCTAGGATATTTAGATCTCCCCATGGACTTGGATTTGTCACACTTCTCATTCTTCTTGCCTTTTTCCTTAGGTCTTCCATGAACATTTAGGGCCTCCTTGGAATTGATGGATACCTTCCTCCTCATATCTTCAGAAAGAAAAGAACCCACCACATCTTTAGTCTTCAATATAATATAAGCACTCCCAATAGCCATAACAAGAGAATCCCACGAATCAGGCGAAGAACAAAGCAAGATCTGACATTTCTCCTCATCCATTTTGACACCAATTGATGCCAAATAAGCCACCAATATATTGAATGCTTCTAGGTGATTTTTGATTCGTCCAACCTCTTCCATTCTCAAGGAATACAACTTCTTCCTCAAGAAAATCTTGTTCACTTTAAATTATTTGGCCTGATACATCTCACCAAGTTTCTTCCATAGTTTCTGTACAGAGGTCTCTTCATGGACATTAATTAAAATAAAGTCTGTCAAGAACAATAGATAATTAGAGCCTTGGTTTTATGGTCCATAACATCATATTGAGCAACATGAGTAGGATCTACAGGCCTTGAAAAATTCTCATCAACAACATCGCACAGATCTCAATCTATCAATAGATCCTCCATCTTTAGCTTCCACATCTAAAAATTATTTCTAGAAAATTTCTCCACCTCTATTCTCCCTGATGAACATGTCATCTAAAAATTCCTGCAACAAGATCACAAAGTGTCTTCTACACAAGCTCCCACTCAAATTAGGATTAGTTGAAAAAACCCAACAACCCACAACTAAAACTAAAGGTGATCAAGCTTTGATACCACTTGTAAGGAAGCTAAGGTAGCAAAACAACTTCCTACACTAACCTTGAGAGGAGAATAATGCAAAAAATTTACAAATATTTAATAGTTACAAAAACTTAAACAAAAATAAACACAAATATCATGCATACCACAACATAATGATTTACGTGAGGAAAACCCTTTCGGGAGAAAAATCCCACACTCTAAAAGTTTCCCAATATATTATTTAGAAATCAAAAGATTACAATATACTTGTAGAGAAAGCTTCTCATAGAAGTATCACCACCAAAGATTAAGAGACAACTCGACCGCTATCAAACTCTCAGAATACAACACCATCTACATACATCCCACCCACTTATAACAAGATTTTTGGAACCTTCTTGAATTAGGGTTTTACAAGGCCATTTTTCAGTTGACGTGTTAACATAAAAACCTTGATGTGAGCGAGAAAAATCCTTGATGTGTCATTGGGAAAAAAAACCTTGATGTGACAACAAAAAAAAAATTGAGGTGTTGCCCTGAACCCCACATCTTGTTATGACTATACAATATTTGCATGATTAGTCACCCACCACATACCAACATACATCCTATCAATAAATCATATATAATTGCAAGGTTGAGACATATTTTCCCAATATATTTTTGTACATAGGGCAAGTGTTCCTTCACAAGGTTCTAAACATCACCTACACGATCTTTTAATAATGATCTTAAAAATAGTGAACTATAATTAACACTATATAGCAAGAATTATTAACTATCATATCAAGGGTTCTACAATGAATACTTCATTCCATCACGTGTCTTGCATATTTGATAAAAAGGATGAAAATAATATAAATAAAACAACATTCTAAAAGTTATTTAACTTCTAAATCTATCAACATGATAACAATTAATCAAAAGGATGAATCATTAATACAAGTAACCCTAACTTAGGTTCCATATAAACAAGCTCGTGTATACAAGTCTAATCACATATATTCTAACTCTTAGTTTACATTAGCAAACTAGCCACATTAGACACATCATGAAAAATTTAATACAAATTAGCCTCATTCCATTTAATGATAATACAAATGATATCCTTTTACATTTTATTTAAATCAATGACATAAATATAGAATAATTGCAATGTGCACAAGCACCCTATCCACATTGTGTACATAATACATTTAAACTTGTATCAACCCCATTTACATGTTATACAAATCAATCACCTATAAAGTACTATATATCCTAATACATACAAACACACTAGGTACACTATATAAATTCAATTCAACCATGTAGTGTAGCCCTATCAAGAATACATATAAACAAGGGCATGTATACAAGTTAATCATATATATATCAATTCCTATTTCAATTTAACATGCTAGGTATGTCATATAACTTGAATACAAATTATCGGGCCTTATATATGTTATTTAAATTAATATGCATCTGTCTAAATGAGATACATGTTATTCAACATTAATATGAATTAGACCCATTTATGTAATATTTGAATAAATCAAATGTATGTGACTAAATGAAATAAATTCCATGAATACTAATGAAGAAAAGAAAACACAAGATATAATTTTTAGTTTTATTTTTTATTTTCTTTGTTTTTTTCAAATTAGACCTCAATATAAAACATGCTACTCCAAAAGAACATTTTGACCAACAGAAGCAAGGAAAATTACTATATTTATTCAAAAAGAATGCTTACATTTATAACTTCAAAGAACCAAAATATCTTCTATAATCATGAATCTAAATATGACAACAAATTGATACTCAATAACATCCAACTCTTTAATTTATAGACCTCTAAAACTCATACTCTACTTCCAGGGTTGAAAAAAACACTCCTAACAACATTCACATACATTTATTCATTAATTTCATCAGGTAGAAGGAAATATATAGTAATAGATATAATAAAAAGCCCTGTAAAATTATTTATATTATTTTTTTCATTGTGTAAATTCCTGTATAGAAGTATCAATCATGAACAAGCAATAGGAGTGCAGTATACTAACATTGACAACCATAAAAATTTAGACAGATTTTGGAGCTACCTAAAATATACCCCATCTTTCTTGCATCCCTTTTTAAAGAATGACATATCAAGTCATGATCTTTTCTATCTGAAGCATCAATTTGCTAAGCAATAGATTCATTTGGTGCAAGAAATATATGATTATTGTAATTGGTGATTTATTCCATGTTTGTAATTTGATAAGGCTAAGATCGATAAATTTAGGGTTAATTAGCTGCACTTTTTTTATACATTGAATAATATTCTGTGTAGCAGCCATAATAATATAAAGAGAAAACTTGAAACAAGTATTAGTCTAATCAAATAGATATATCATTATCTAATAACATCAACACAGAAAAATGCATTAGACTTAAAACTACAGGTGTATAGTGATCATATTATTTTCTAATGCCCTACCAACTCTACCACTAATATTAATTGCATGATACTCATGGAAAATTTGTTACACCCTATTTCCTAGTTACCGAGTTACTACTTCATGCGTGAAAGTGTTGATAAATGCAAAATGTGACTTTAATATGTTTAGTAGGAGAATTAAATACTGAAATATGTATTAATATGTTATTATTTTTAAATGAATGATTATGTTTATATTAATGAAATGCGATGAAAGAATATGTATTATGATGTGAATATGTTAATGCTTTGGCGATGCAAATGTTTTATGATGCAAGTGGATTTCATGTGAACATCTGACCACTACTATTATGTGCTAAGTTGAATGCAAGAAATCTTCCCAACAAATTTTTGTATAGGGAAAGTGTTCCTTCACAAGGTTCTAAACATCACCTACACGATCTTTTAATAATGATCTTAAAAATAGTGATCAAGAATTAACACTATATGAAATAATTATTAACTATCATATCAAGGTTTCTATAACGAATACTTCATTCCATCACGTTTCTTACATATTTGATAGAAAGGATCAAAATAATATAAATAAAACAACATTCTAAAAGTTATTTAACTTGTAAATCTATCAATATGATAACAATTAATCAAAAGGATGAACCATTAATACAAGTAACCCTAACTTAGGTTTCATATATAAACAAGCTTGTGTATACAAGTCTAATCACATATATTCTAACTCTTAGTTTACATTCACACACCAGCCACATTAGACACATCATGCAAAATTTAATACAAATTAGCCTCATTCCATTCAATGATAATACAAATGATATCCATTTGCATTTCATTTAAATCAATCACACGCAAATCAATGACATAAATATAAAATAATTGTAATGTGCACAAGTGCTCTATCCACATTGTGTGCACGATACATTTTAATTTATATCAACCCCATTTAAATGTTATACAAATCAATCACCTATAGACCACTATATCCTAATACATACAAGCACGCTAGGTACACCAAATAAATTCAACTCACACATGTAATGTAATCCTATCAAGAATACATATAAATAGGGGCATGTACATACAAGTTAATCATATATATGCCAATTCCTATTTCAATTTAACATGCTAGGTATGTCATATAACTTGAATACAAATTATCGGGCCTTATATATGTTATTTAAATTAATATGCACCGGTTTAAATGAGATACATGTTATTCAACATTAATATGAATTAGACCCATTTATATACTATTTGAATAAATCAAATGTATGTGACTAAATGACATAAATTCCACCAATACTAATGAAGAAAAGAAAACACAAGATATAATTTTTAGTTTTATTTTTATTTTCTCTGTTTTTTTTCAAATTAGACCTCAATATAAAACATGCTACTCCAAAAGAACATTTTGACCAAAAGAAGCAAGGAAAATTACTATATTTATTCAAAAATAATGCTTACATTTATAACTTCAAAGAACCAAAATATCTTCTATAACCATGAATCTAAATATGACAACAAACTGATACTCAATAACATCTAACTCTTTAATTTATAGACCTCTAAAACTCATACTCTACTTCTAGGATTGAAACAAACACTCCTAACAACATTCACATACATTTATTCATTAATTTCATCAGGTAGAAGGAAATATATTACTCTAATAGATATAATAAAAAGTCCTGTAAAATTATATATTATTTTTTTCATTGTGTAAATCCCTGTATAGAAGTATCAATCATGAACAAGCAATAGGAATGCAGTATACTAACATTGACAACCACAAAAATTTAGACAAATTTTGGAGCTACCTAAAATATACCCCATCTTTCTTGCATCCCTTTTTAAAGAATGACATTTCAGGTCATGATCTTTTCTATTTGAAGCATCAATTTTCTAAGCAATAGATCCATTTGGTGCAAGAAATATATGATTATCGTAGTTGGTGATTTATTCCATGGACCTTGTAATTTGATAAGGCTAAGATCAATAAATTCAGGGTTAATTAGTTGCACTTTTTTGATACATTGTATAATATTCTATGTAGCAACCATGATAATATAAAGAGAATACAAAAAAATACAAAAAAATGCATTAGACTTAAAACTATAGGTGTATCTAGTGATCGTATTATTTGCTAATACCCTACCAACTCTACCACTAATATTAACTATACAATACTCATGGTAGATTTGTAACACCTTGTTTCCTTGTTACCGAGTTACTTTTACCTTCATGCATGAAAGTGTTGATAAATGCAAAATGTGACTTTAATATGTTTAGTAGGAGAATGAAATACTAAAATACGTATTAATATGTTATTGTTTTTAAATGAATGATTATGTTTGTATTGTTGAAATGTGATGAAATAATATGTAAATTACGATGTGAATATGTTAATGCTTTGGTAATGCAAATGTTTTATGATGCAAGTGGATTTCATGTGAACAACTGACCACTACTATTATGCGCTAAGTTGAATGCAAGAATGGGTTCGAGCCTCTGGAAGAGAGGGGAAGTATCACTTAGGAGAGGGGCTTGGTCTGGTAACCTTTGATAAGACCTAAACTGAGCTTTCATAAACACACACTTTTAGTTTAAAGTAAAGTTCAGCCAGTAGTTTCAAAAAATGGTAAGTTATCCCTAGCCTTGTTTGAGTACAATTTAGAAGATGTTATGATCTTGTATGCAATTTTTTTGAATGGGTGATGTGATCAAGTCTCTTAATCATGTGTGAGTTCTTCATTATGCATTTATAATAATCAATGAGATATATATACACAAAGTGTATATATGTTGATCAATGGGATTGTGAATATATGTGTGTAAATGTCAATGTATGATATATATGGTATATGTACATATATATGAATATACGCGTATATATATATATTAATATGTGTGTATGTGGGTGCATATATATACATATATATATATATATGTATATGTATATATATATATATATGTATATGTATATATATATGTATATGTATATATATATATATATGTATATGTATATATATATATATGTATATGTATATATGTATATGTATATGTATATGTATATGTATATGTGTATATATATATATGTGTATATATATGTATATATATACACATATATATATACATATACATATACATATACATATATATATATACATTTACATATATATATATATATATATACATATACATATATATACATATACATATATATATGTGTGTGTGTGTGGCATTGTGGGCTTGACCCTGATTAAGTAGGAATTAGTTTTTAGAGTGTTTGTTTATCTACAACATTTGTCATTGTTACAGTTGTCTTTAGGTCTTTAGAATTAGTAACTCTCTAAACCCCTTAATCTTTTGTAATTTCTTTAAATCTAGGTTAGTTTAGGAAGAAAACATCACAAAACTACTTGATTTGATGAATTATAGTCATTTTCAGAATGCAGATCTAAAAATACATCAAGGATTTTAACCAGTCTTTAGATTTTACAAATCATAAGCCCTATAAGTTTCAATCTTTGTTTAACCATAAATGCCCCTTGTGAAACTAGCAAATAACATTTACCACTGAGTTTTTTTTGCAAATCAAGACCTGACATCTGAAGCCTTGTGGTTATTTTCTAAAGATTTATAAGGAAAGTTTCCTTTCAAGATAGATAGAGCACTTTGATTTTTATTTGTATTATGCAGTGCAAAAACACTCATCAAAAGGTATGTCTAATGGAGACAAGGTAAACTGAATAAGAAAGCTAGAAGTGCAATCCAAATATGTCTATCAATTTTGTGTTAATGAATGTGTCTCAAAAGAAAACAGCAACTTTTGTTAAGTGTAAAAACTAGGAAAAGTTCCATGGAGTATAAATATTTTGATAACCTTGTTCTAAGAGGCAAGTCAAAGGAGAAGAAAGGTAAGATAAGAAGTCTAGGGAGAAAGATCGATCTAAATCTCTAGGTAATTCTAAGGTAAAATGCTAGAATGGTGGAAATAAGGGTCACATAAAGAATGAGTGTGAATCCAAGAAAAACAATTCCTTTGGTAAGTCCAATAATAATGAGTATGGTGCTTTTGTGTATGCTAACATTGTTGGTGACAAGTCTTCGTTGATTGAGTGCTTCTTTTCATATGAAAACTCACAATTAATAGTACTCAAAGTGTGTCAAAAGTGATGAAGGGAAATCATTTTTTAGTGACAATAGTTCTTTGCAAATTGTTGATTGGGGAAATGTTAGGGTATTTTCCATGGATGGTAGAGTATGGACACTTTCAGATGTATTGCATATACCAAGTTTTGCAAGAAACCTAATGTTTGTGTCTAAATGGGTTGACCTAGGAATTCATGCCACTTGATTGAAAGGAGTGTAGGTTAGCTACAAGTAATTTGGTGCTTGCAAAAGGAGTGTGGCATTGTACGTTGTATAGGCTAGATACATCAACTTTATTTGGTTGTGCTAATGCAACTATGCCAAAATTGGGCTATTGTGGAATTTGTGGTTAAGTTATTTAAGTAAAAATTGGATTAAAACCTTGGTGAGTAAGGATATGGTACAAATTCTTGTTGATTGTTCTATTGGTATGGATTTTTGCGAGCATTGTGTGTTGGGTAAATAAAAGAAAATGTCATTCAATTTTGGAAGTACTACAGTAGAGGAGATTTTGGAGGTGATACATAATGATGTGTTTGGTCTTGTGGGCATCACACTCATTGGTAATTTTGTTATATTTATCAATCTAATGATTATCCTATGTATGCTTGGATATATTTTTTAGGAACAAGTTTGAGGTGTTTCTCAAGTTTAAAGAATTCAAAGCTCCTATTGGGAATCAAACTGGTAAGAAAATGAATGTGCTTAAGACATATAATGGTGGTGAATTCTACTCAATAATTTTACGTATTTCATAAGCATGTTAGGATACTGAAGCAAAGGGCTACCCGACACACACCACAACAAAATGGGGTGGAAAAAAGTTTGAATAGAACCTTGCTTGATTAGGCTAGGATCATATTGAGTTGCGAGAAGGTCTACGAGGCAACAAATATCACCTAACAAGTATAGTCCACTAATTTTTTGTTTATGTGTTTTCTCTCACTTATACTGATAGTGAACCAAGTTCTATGGAAGAAGCTTTCACTTCTAATGAGAAAAAGTCTCAAAATAATGCCATGGATGAGGAGATGATGACATTGAAGTGATGTAAAATGGACTTTGGTTCTAAGGAAATGACAACATATTGGTTACAAATGGGTGTTCAAAAAAAATTTCAAACCAGATGGGTCATTTGATGATGCAGGAGCATCTAGGTGCATGGGCTATCCTGCACAACCAAAAATAAAGTTTTATTTAAATTTGCATATATTGGTATGTTTTCTTTGGATGGTCTTGCAGGCATGAATTGTTTCTTCTTTTTCCTTTAGCAACTTAGGATGGGACCCCTTTACATACATTCTTATTTGGCATAAAATTTAAATGCAATGTTTATACATTTGATGTGAATTCAAATTGCATCTGGGAAACAAAGTCCCATGCCCAGGTCAGAAAAAATAATATTTTTATTGCTTTGTAACTCCCATGAATAAAAATAAATAATTGGAATAAATGATTGCCAGTGGAGCTTGGCGCTTAGGAGTGGAGGTGCAGGAAAGAGATAGTGGATGCCAATTCAGGAAAAGATTTGAAATTTTCTAGGGTAAACAATTAAGGGGTTGAATGCATGATTCCCACCCTCAAAATAGAGAGGAGGAAAGTTGACTGGTATGATAGAGGAAGATGGCCAAAATCCATAACTAAGAGGACTAGTCTCATAAAAAGGGAATAACTTTCACATATGGTAACGAAATGGAAAATTTTGAAATGTTTTGAAAAGCTGGGAAAGAGACTCACAAAACCCAGAAACTGTTTTAGAATATTCGAAGGAGTGAAGGAGCTGTGATAAGAAGAAAGTGATGGGTTTGTGGAACTGAAGTTGATTTTTGGTCCATTTCCAAAACTTGTCTACAAAAAAATTCCATATTTGTTCTTAATCTTTCCTGTAGATGATTGTTGTTGCAGCTGAAGCTTTGTTAATGGAAAACATGTTGATTTACATAATTTTATAAACTTCCAGTATTTATTTGAATGCAAATGAAAAAATATTGTGCTAGAGATTTTATTTAAATATCATTCAAGTGTTGATTTTATGAAGAAAAGGCTGCAAAATTGACAAACCTCTTTGGTTTCTCAATTGTTGACTGCATCAAATGGTATCAATGCAAGAAGATTGGCTGTGAAATGTTCCAATAGTTGATTGGTAAGAAGAGTTGAAATAAGTTTGTAGATGTTATCCTCCAATAGAATTTAAGGCTAGGTAGAAGGCGCGTCTTCTAGAAACCATCTATTGGGTAGAGGATTAGCAAGAGTGAGTTTGATGTAGGGGTGATCGTAGAGGGTTGATACCCTGAAGTGAAAGAGATTGTTGCAAGGAGGACTTGTAATTGCAGAGGAACTTGTGAGTCTCTAAAGATGTCTTTGAAGAAGAGGACAACATGGGTCATGAGAAGGCCTGTGAGGATTTTACCTATGGAAAAGTGGAAAGAAAAGAGGTTTACAAAATGGGATTTTGAAGAATTAAAGAAGATTGAGGCTAGAGTGCAAGCCTTGGAAATATATATTTTTCCTGATAAATTTGTGATCACAGAAAAGAAGAGTGAAATTGCAGTAGTAAAAGTGGTAACAGATAAAAAGGTTGAAGAGGAATATGTGGGCATAAAGGAGTCACATTATTTTTCTAACAAAAATATATTTACAAGTCAATTTGTGTATACACATGAAGAGAAGAAAGAGGAAAAACAAAGATTCAATAAAGATGACAACAAAAAGAAGAGAGAGAAAATGAAGAGTTGTGGCCCTATGATGAAAGTGACATGGAAAGAAGAACATGTGGGATCAGCCCACACGATTTTGGTTAAAGGAAAGAAAAAAAAGAAGAGAAACATAAAAAGGAATGGAGAAAGAAAGAGGAGAAAAAGAAAATAGAAGATTTTTTTGAAGGAGAGGTAACAAAGGAAATGAAGGTGGAAAGAGATGAATTCCCTATTTTATGTGCTAGCATTATTTTGGATGTAGGTGAAGAAGAGGATATAGTGGAGTGTCATGCATATGGCATTGAAAAGGAATGGATCCTCATGCAAAAGGATAATAAAGAAGAGAAGAAAAAATCTGTAGCTGAAAAATTGGTATTGTTTAAAGATATTGATGTTGATTTGTGTGAAGAAAAGATAAAGGAATATGTTGAAGTGACTGTGAAGTTGGGGCAGCAATTTTTCCTTGGAAAGACATAAATATGTTACAAAAAATGGCACATTTGAGTGCAATGGATGAGGTAGGAGTAGAGAGTGACAAGATTGCAATAGACAACCAAGAAGAAAAAGTGGGAACAACACTAGAGAAGCAAAAAAGCACATAGGTAAAAGGTTATTTTTGTGATATTTGTGAAAATGATTTTGATGTTATGTTACTTGCAAAGGAATTTAATGAAATTGTGGATATGGAAATTAGTGTAAGGAATAGTATTGTCATAAAAGAAGAAGATGAAGTTGTAGTGATAGAGAATAATCAAGTTGCAATGAAATTTGTTCTTCATGAGGATGTGGATATGATACATAATTTAGGATAGCAATGTGAAGAAGGGTACATAGAAAATGCCTCAGGTAAAGGGGGTGAAGGGGTGGCAGAGAATAATGAAGAAGATGACATACTAATGCAAGTTGTCACAATTGAAAATAGATGGTTAGTATTGAAAAAGGAAGGAGTGAAAGCTACAACAAGAAATGAGAAAGCAAAACTTGAGTTTTGTGAATTCTTTGATGTTGATTTGCATATAAAAGACGTAGTTAAAATGGGAGGATATGAGGAGCTTGAAAATGATATTATAGAAGCAAATAAAGAGGAGATTAGAAAGGTGAATAATAACTTTTCTAAGTCTACTAATGGTGATGTTGAGGCCAATCCTTGTTTAAAAGAAATCAAAGAAGAATGTGAAGAAAGAGGAGTGGTTAGGTGTAGTAGAAACGAGTTACAACCTAAGTTACAGCAAGATCCCATCGATTTTGTTGGCCTACAAAAAGAAAAGGAAGAAGGATAATTAGGTGAGTATGATGTACAATTCATTAATTGTCATAAATTTGTTGAATCTAATTGTATGTACAGGTATTGGAGATGAAGAGACAAAATGGGAAGATGAACTATGGTATAGCAAAGTGAATTTCTTAAGAGGAAGAAAGAGACGAGGAATGAAAGGAGGGAAGGACATGAAGGTTCAGAGTATGGTGAGGAAGAAATTTCAAAAAAATAAAGAAGAAAAGTGGATCCAGAACAAGCGTCGAGTTTTTAAATGTTCATGAGTTTTAACTCGTGGAAAATTTCTTCTACTCGGGTTGTTTGATGTAGGAGAATTTGGGTGCACGGGCTATCCTACACAACCAAAAATAAGGTTTTATTTAATTTGCACATATATTGGTGTGTCTGCTTTGGATGGTCTTGCAGGAATGAATTGTTTCTTCTTCTTTTTCCTTCGACAACTTAGGATGGGACCCCTTTCTATACACTCTTATTTGGCATGAAATTTAAATGCAATGCTTATATATTTGGTGTGAATTCAAATTGCATCTAGGAAACAAATTCCCATGCCCAGGTTGAAAAAATAATATTTTTATTGCTTTGTAACTCCCATGAACAAAAATAAAGAATTAGAATAAATGATTGATAGTGGAGCTTGGCGCCTGGGAGTGGAGGTGTAGGAATGAGATAGTGGATGCCAATTTAGGATTTAAGATTTGAAATTTGCTAGGGAAAGCAATTAAGGGGAAAAATACATGATTCCCACCCTCATAATAGAGAGGAGGAAAGTTGACTAGTATGGTAGAGGAAGATGGTCAAAAGCCATAACTAAGAAGACCAGTCTAAAAAAAAGGCCATAACTTTCTCATATGGTAACGAAATCGAAAAATTCAAAATGTTCCAGAAAGCAAGGAATAAGAAGAAAATGATGGGTTTATGGTACTACAATTTATTTTTGGTCCATTCCCAAAACTTGTATGTAGAAACTTTGCATATTTGTTCTTAATCTTGCCTATAGATGATTGTTGTTGCAATTGAAGCTTTGTTAATGGATAACATGTTAATTTTCCCAAATTTTGTAAACTTCCAGTATTTATTTGAATGCAAATGAAATAATCTTGTGTTGGAGATTTTATTTAAATATTATTTTAAGTGTTGATTTTATGAAGGCTTCAACAATCGACAAACCTCTTTTGTTTCTCAATTGTTGACTACATCAAATGGTATCAAAGCAGGAAGATTGGTTGGGAAGTCTTCTAGCAGTTGATTGGTAAGAAGAGTTGAAATAAGTTTGTAGATGTTATCCTCCAATAGAGGTTAAGGCTGGGTACGAAAGAGAGGTGTGTCTTCTGGAAACCATCTATTGGGTTTAGGACAAGCAAGAGTGAGTTTGTTGCATGGGTGACTGTAGAGAGTTGATACCCTGAAGTGAGAGAGATTGTTGCAAGGAGGACTTGTAACTCTAAAGGGACTTGAGAGTCTCTAAAGATGTCTTTGAAGAAGAGGACAAGATGGGTCATGAGAAGGACTATGAGGATTTCACCTATGGAAGAGTAGAAAGAAAAGAGGTTTACAAAATGGTATTTTGAAGAATTAAATAAGATTGAGGCTAGAGTGCAAGCCTTGGAAAGATATATTTTTCCTAATAAATTTGTGATTGCAGAAAAGAAGAATGAAATTGCAGTAGTAAAATTGGAAACATATAAGAAGGTTGAAAAGGAATATGTGGGCATGAAGGATTCCCATTATTTTTATAACAAAAATGTATTTACAAGTCAATTTGTGTATGAACATGAAGAGAAGAAAGAGGAAAAGCAAATATTTGACAAAGAGGATAGCGAAAAGAAGAAAGAGAAAATGAAGAGTTGTATCCCTATGATAAAAATGACATGGAAAGAAGAACATGTGGGATCAGTCCACATGATTGTGGTTAAATGAAAGCAAGAAAAGAAGAGAATCATAAAAAAGGAATGGAGAAAGAAAGAGGATAAAAATAAAATAGAAAATTTGCTTGAAGGAGAGGTAACAAAGGAAATGAAGGTGGGAAAAAATGAATTCCCTATTTTATGTGCTAACATTGTTTTGGATTCAAGTGAATAAAAGGATATAGTAGAGTGTCATGCATATGGCACCGCAAATGAAGGGATCCTCATGCAAGAGGATAAAAATAAAGAGAAGAATAAATTACTAGCTGAAAAATTGGTATTGTTTAAAGATATTGATGTTGATTTATGTGAAGAAAAGATAAAGGAATATGTTGAAGTGACTGTGAAGTTGGGGCAAAAATTTGTCTTGGGAAAGACATAAATATGTTTAAGAAAATGGCACATTTGAGTACAATGGATGAGGTAGAAGTAGAGAGTAACAAGATTACAATAGATAGTCAAGAAGAAAAATTGGGAACAATAGTAGAGAAGCAAAAAAACACACAGGTAAAAGGTTGTTTCTGTGATATTTGTGAAAATGATTTTGATGTTATGTTACTTGCAAAGGAATTTAATGAAATTGTGGATATGGAAATGAGTGTAAGGAATAGTATTGTCATAAAAGAAGAAGATGAAGTTGTAGAGACAAAGAATAATCAAGTTGCAATGAAGTTTGTTCTTCATGAGGACATGGAGATGATTTAGCATTTAGGACATCAATGTGAAGAAGGGTGCATAGAAAATTCCTCAGATAAAGGGGGTGAAGGGGTAGAAAATAATAATGAAGATGGCATATTGATGATAGTTGTAGCATTTGAAAGGAGATGTTTAGTATTGACAGAGGAAGGAGTGAAAGCTACAACAAGAAATGAGAAGGTAAAACTTGAGTTTTGTGAATTCTTTGATGTTGATCTGCATATAAAAAACTTAGTCAAAATGGGAGGATATGAGGAGTTTGAAAATGATATTATAGCAACAGATAAAGAGGAGATTAGAAAGGTAATTGATAACTTTTCTAAGTCTACTAATGGTGATGTTGAGGCCAACCCTTGTTTAAAACAAATCAGAGAAGAATGTGAAGAAATAGGAGTAGTTAAGTGCAACAAAAATGAGTTACAAGCTAAGTTACAGCGAGATCCCATCTATTTTTTTGGCCTACAAAAAGAAGAGGAAGGAGAACTAGGTGAGTATGATGTACAATTCATTCATTTCCATAAATTTGTTGAATCTAATTTGTATACAAGTATTGAAGATGAAGAGATAGAATGCGAAGATGAACTGTGGTATAGCAAAGTGAATTTCTTAAGAGGAAGAAATAGAGGAGAAATGAAATGAGGGAAGGACATAAAGGTTTAGAGTAGGGTGAGGAATAAATTTCAGAAAAATAAAGAAGAAAAGTAGATGCAGAACAAGCACCAAGTTTTAAAATTTTCATGAGTTTTGACTCATGGAACATTTCTTCTACCTGAGTTGTTTGATTCTGGAGCATCCAGGTGCACGAGCTATCCTGCACAACCAAAAATAAAATTTTATTTAATTTATGTATTTTGGTGTGTTTGCTTTGGATGGTCTTGCAAGCATGAATTGTTTCTTCTTATTTTTCCTTCAGTAACTTAGGATGGGACCCCTTTCCATACACTCTTATTTGGCATGAAATTTAAATGCAATGTTTATACATTTGGTGACATGAATTCAAATTGCATCTAGGAAACAAATTCCCATGCCCATGTTGGAAAAAATAACATTTTTATTGCTTTGTAACTCCCATGAACAAAAATAAAGAATTGGAAGAAATTATTGCCAGTGAAGCTTGGTGCTTAGGAGTAGAGGTGCAGGAATGAGATAGTGGATGCCAATTTAGGAAAAGATTTGAAATTTTCCAGGGAAAACAATTAAGGAGTTGAATGCATGATTCTTACACTCAAAATAGAGAGGAGGAAAGTTGATTGGTATGGTAGAGGAAGATGGTTAGAAGCCATAACTGAGAGGACCAGTCACAGAAAAAACCTTGCCATAACATTCTCATATGGTAATGAAATGGAAAAAAATGAAATTTTCCAAAAAGCTAGGAAGGAGACACAAAAACCTAGAAACTATTTTAGAAGATTCAGAGGAATGAAGGAGCAATGATAAGAAGAAAGTGATGGGTTTGTGGAACTACAATTGATTTTTGGTCCATTTCCAGAACTTGTCTACAAAAACTTTGCATATTTGTTCTTAATCTTGCCTATAGATGATTGTTTTTGTAGTTGAAGCTTTGTTAATGGATAACATGTTGATTTTCTAGAATTTTGTAAACTTCCATTATTTATTTAAATGCTAATGAAATAATCTTGTGCTGGAGATTTTATCTAAATATTGTTTTAAGTGTTGATTTTATGAAGGAAGGATGCAACAATTGACAAACCTCTTTGGTTTCTCAATTGTTGACTACATCATTTGAGCAATGCATGGTTGGTGGTAAAGGGATATTCCTAGTTTGAGTGGATATACTTCAATGAGATCTTATCCCCTAGTGTTAAGTTGAGTTACATTAGGATGATGTCATCTATTGTTGTCGAACTTGATTTGGATATTGAGAAAATGAATGTTAAGATAGAATTCTTGCATGGAGAATTAGAGGAGGAAATATTCATGGAATCACCTAAGGTAAACCCACAAAAGTGGTTTACCATTCGAGTGAGGAAGGAAAAGTTGCAAAAAATGACCCCATGCAAAAAAAATTGGTTTTTGGGGTTCAAATGAACCCTTTGGTTTGAGGGAACCAAAAAAGGGTTTGAATGAACCTTGGTTTCAATGAGCCAATTAAATTCAAGGTCCCACCATTCCCGCCAAAAAACACAAAGAAAACATTTTTTGAAAGGGGGTTCGAATGAACCCTGGTTCGAGTGAACCCCCTGTTTCACCCTCACCCTCTAGCACCAAAAAAGTCCAGAATTTTGCGTTTCAGAGCTCGAGTTGAGGATGAAAATGGAGACTTCACAAACCCAACTAGATGATGGTAGTCCTTGAAACGACATATCCAACAAATATAATTTTAATATTTTTTGGTTCTATTATAGTTGTTTTTAGTTTTATTAAACATAGGTTTTTCACCGAAAAATAAAGCTCTCTATTATGCACATGTGGAAAAATGGAAAATTATAAAAAAAATTGAAAAATATGAGTGCACCAAATATTGAAGTCCTTGATCCAACAAAAAAAAAGAATTTTGATACATACAAAAAAGGTTATGCATTATACGATCTGCCTATGTCTGAATTGTAATTGGTTTGACTTTGAAACTTGATTAAGGAAAAAATATTCAATAAAACACTATCAACCAATTGGAAACACTAGATATCATAGTTAAAAATATAAACTCGAAAAAATTAGAATTTTATCCTTCATGGAAAAAAAATTATGCATTATACAGTGAGCGTCACTCCTTAAAAATGTTGTTTACTGAAAAAAACTAGTATTCGAAGGAGATGGAAAAAGAAGTGCAATTTAATTCCAATTTTTTTGAAAGAAATACATTTAGAATCTACAAATAAGATGTGACAAATCACTAGTTTGCATCATCTTCAAATTCTTCACGATTTAGCCGCTATAGGTGCCCGAAAGTGAAAATTTAGTTAGAAAAAATTATTCCAGTGTCCAGTTTGGCCAAAAATTGTAAACCAGTATTGTGGGATTACCCCCTAAGGGATACAAAGTGAAATGTATGAAGAAATTAGTTTGTAAGTTGTATAGATCTTTGGATGGGTTAAGGCACTCTCCATAGATGTAAAACCAAAATTTTGACACACGTGATAGAATTGGGTTTTGGAAGAAGTGATGTTCATCATTGTGTATTACAAATAGGTTAATAGTCACATTTTATTATCACTTTATATGTTGATGATATGATTATCATTGGAGACAATAAAAGCATGAATTCAAGAACTTAAAACTCAGTTGTCTAGTAAAATTGGTATGAAGGATGTAGAATCTACCAAATACATTTTTGATATGGAGATATACAGAATAGAACATAAGAAAACTATAGCTAAGCTAGAATAAATACCATTAGGCTATCTTGTAGAGCTTTGGAATGTAAGACAAAAAAATGATAAGTACACCCCTACCAATTGGCACAAAGATGAGTATGGAATAATCTCCTAATTTTATGAAATATTTTAAGGACATGAGGAAGGTTCCTTATTCAAGTGAATAGTAAGTCTCATGTGAAAAGAGGGTTCAGGTATGATGTTGACTGTATAGGGATTTTTTTATTTGGATTGGGCTTGAGATCTTGATAATTCGAGGCTTACAAGCTGATATGTGTTCATTCTATTTATAGGAGCAATAAGTTGGATTAGTAAGAGGCAGATTATAGTTTCCTTGTTAATTATTGATGCAAAATATATGACCACAACACACATGTTTGTAAGGATGTTGTGAGGCTAAAAAGGTTGAGTAGCAATATTGGTTTAAGAATCAAGTAGTGGTGAAGTGTGATTTACAAAGTGCAATTTTTCTAACCAAGAATCATGTTTACCATGCTAGAACCAAGCATATTGATGTGCAATATCACTTTTTGAGCGAGATGGTTGAGAGTACGAGATTTTAGATGGGGAAATTTGATACTCATGTAAATTTTGTTGATTATTTGAAAAAAAATGTAAGTACTACGAATTCATGTACTCTGGGCATGAGATGTGATTGACCCCTTCCTAAGCATGAGGTTACTCTTTTAGGTCACATAATGCATGCTCTCCTTTAGTAAATATCAAGTGGGAGAATGTTGGGACTTGGGTAATATTCACCTTTAGAAAGTCATTGTAGGAAGAGTTTATCTAAAAACTCCATTGTGGTGATATGCAATTAAGTTAAAAATGTTGTAGCATAGAAAATGAAGTGATTTACATATATAATGAAATTGTAGGTGTTGTGATACATCATGTATGTTGATATGGTGATGATGTGATAGCAACTACTAGGCATTTGAAGAACTCACAACCACATATATGTTTAATGTTGTTGGAGAATGAATGGTGATGCAAGTACACATGTGGAAACAATATGGTCAATGTGGCACAATCTAAGGGTATACTAATGTCTTGGACGATGGCATTAGATGTCACAAGCAATTTGGAGCAATATCATGTTTTTGTGAGCTAGTATAACAGAGGAGCTAGTAGTGGTGGATATACTAGAAAAGTGTATACATACCAATAGTGTTGAGGTTGTAACTATTGATCCATAGTGTCTTGGATTCAAACCTTCACATTTTTAAATGCCAAAGTTGGCATCTAACTCACATTCCTTGAGTTGCATGCAAATTTTAGACATTAATATTTCAAACACATTAGTACCCACTAATTCACAAGTAGAGTCTTGTGATTTTAGATATAATTTGTAGGACATTAGAGAGGATTCATGTTTGTTGTAGCTACAACAAATCTGGTACCATATCCAGTAAAAAACAAAAAAATGCCTTGTATATTTATATTGCTATGAAATTTAAACATGATTAGGTTGTTCTTTTTGTCAACACACTATACACAACAAGCTTGAAACTAGAATACTCCACCTCCAAAGTTTGAATTAATTTATTTCCTTTGATCTAGGGTTTCAATGCTCTCTTGACCATGAAACCATTTTGGTTTGCTAATTATTTTTCCTTTGGTCTACAATTTATGTGCCTTCTGTTGAGCTTGCAGCCATTGCAGTGAACCACAACTCATTATGGAGCTACATAGTGGCACACCATTGTAATTTTTATAGAACATCAAAATTGTCCAACTTTTACTCACTTGAATTTAAAACATTTTTAAAAAAAAATTAAATTAATTTTGAAGGGTTTAAGAAATTGCAAGTTTTGAAAAATCACATCAAGTCATTAAAAGAGTTATTAGTGAACACATTCATGTAATTTTAAGTCTTAGCATAACAAGCATCTTCCATCATTTCCTCAACCCAAGAGTCTTCACATCTTTTGATATAGAAATTTTTTAAACCACTGATATCAAAAGCTTTCCAAAGCTTAGGTTTTTTCTCTATATTGATCTTATTCCACATAATGATCAAGTCATCAATAAGTGCGACAGAGTTGTAGTGCTAAAAAATTGACTTTTTTCATACAAATTTGGGTTAGCGGTGTTTCTTTTGAATCCACTTAGGGTGTAATAGATTCATCTATCTATTAATGCTCCAAATTGTACCCTACAATTCCAGAGGACACACCTTAAAACATAAACCCAACAAGTAAGGTATTTTCAAACATATTAAGTGCGACTCATGGTCAAAATATAAATAATCTGGGTCAATTGATGAGAGCACTTGTAAATCTTCTACACTTTCTTGTTTTCTCGAAAAAGGAAGATGATCCTAGATATTTCATACATCAATCAAAGTGAAGTGAAAATAATGTGATCTTGCAACTTAGCCATACCCTATGCATCCTATCCATAAGGATGCCCCAAAGATCCCTTATGCTAGTTTACTTGTCTTTTATACCATAAATATCCATAACCTAGTCACAAAATTGGGAATAACATGCAAGTACTCATGTTTTAATTGAACCCGCCACCTGCATTTTGCCAATCTGACCTGAGTTTCCTAGTTTATGCAATAAGAGTTTCCCTTTACTGGCAAAGAGAATGCATTTAGAAACATGCAATTCACAAATTTCCCATTTTTTTGAACCTATGTGTTTTATGCCTATAAACCCTAATTACCACAAGAGAAATTCTATAGTGGCAACAAGGCACAGAGTGTCATGTCATGACTATGTCCACAAAAATTGAATCATCTACATAAATTAAAGAGAACTAAAACTATAAAATAACTCTTAAGCTAAGTTGCCAATTCAGGTATGGGTTTAGATCCATATATGGGTACGACAGTAAGACAATTATTTTTCCTTGGGTATGGGTACGGAAATATATATATATATATATGTGTGTGTGTGTGTGTGTGTGTGTGTGTGTGTGTGTGTGTATATATATATATATATATATATGTGTGTATATATATATATGTGTGTGTATATATATATGTATATATATATATATATGTATATGTATGTATGTATGTATGTATGTAGTACAAAATTTAAAAATATATAATATAAAACAATGATATTCATAATTGCCAATAAAAAAATATAAATACCTCGTAATTTTCAAAAATGAAAATACTTTTGCATTCATAATTCAATGATTTGTCAAATGTCAATACACTTGTATGAAAATTACAATCAACATTTAATAATCTTCATATTTCTCTTCATCAAAAGCATCAAACTCTAAGCTTTCTAACATTTGGTTCAATTTCACTTGAACATAAATAAGTTACAATGCCACTTCCATTAGCCATGTACTGTACAAGCTACCTCCTCTAAAGATATTTATTAGCAAGTTGTGCAACAATATAATCTAAGTCAACACACTGAAGAGTTAGATCCCAATTCCTCATCATCCCCTCATTGTAATCAAGTTTCTTATGTGACAAGAGATCCTAATAACTAGAGGGGGCTTAGGAGTGGAGACCCTAATGGGATTGAGGGGTAGTACCCCTCGTTATGTATGCGTGAAATTTTCACAAACCTTTCAAACGACACAAACCTTCATGATGCATGACATTTTCACAATTTTGTCACTTAAGAGTGAAATTATGTATGCAAGCATTTTTTTGTTTATAAAAATGTTTCAAAAAATTACATTTTTTTCCCTTTTGTGGGTAGAACCCTTGGTCCCCCTTAGGTTTGACTGGGTTCGGCCTAGGGTCCCTCTTAGGCACCTCGAGTTCTCGGGAGGGACCCTAGGAGAACCTAGAGAAGAACCAACAAAGAACCAAAACCCAAACCGTAGCCACATAGGTATAGGGGAAAAAAGAGAAGAACCTGGTAACTTAGCTCGTTAAGTAAATAAAAAAGCTCTTCAAATAAAAATAATCTAAAAAATAAAATAAAATTTATTAAATAGTTATAATCTAAAATAAAATAACTCCTAAGTATATAAAATAGTTCTAGAGTAAACAAAGTAATTCAAGATTGACATCCCTCGACATTTTTAGATAGATGTATTTAAGAGATCTCTATACTAGTAACATTTGCAATTTATTCAATGTTTTTATAGTATTTTAGCATCTTTTAAAATACCATGTTTTACCAATTTTAAACCTAGGTGATTGAATTCAATTTACACTTCTGGTTTGTTGTGCCATTATCATGCAAGTAGAATGTGACCGTGATTAGTATCCCCAAATATAAAACAATTTACAATTTCCTACTTCATGTGTAGCCTATGAAAACCCAAAATACACATAACTCTCTAAAGATAGGTAGCAAGTGAAAGTTATCAAAATATCTATTTGAGGGAAGTATTACTGAGCTTATGCAAAATGATAGGACATACCTCACAATAATTTACAATGAACAATGGATAATATTCAATATAAAGAAAATATTGAAGACGTGGACTCAACAACCAAAAAAAATGACACAAACTCAATATTCAACAAACTGCAACTATATTTTATACATTGTAAGAGATGTTTTTGTATGCCTCTTTAAATGTCATAGATGATTCTCACACATCTTACAACATCAGAAATTTCCATATATTCTCTTAAACTCCATGTGATGTTTTACAATGCATCCTCACATTTTTCCCCTTACACACATATTTCAAGTCATATAGAGTAATAATTAATGTGATATCCCTAAGGTTTCATATTTTTTCCCTAACCAATCTCAAATAGATGGTTAAAATTGAATCTTCAGAATAATCATTTAATGAGATAACAGTAACATTTTGTAGGCATGAAACTTATGAAATGTTGTTGATTGTGAGGGAAATTACAAGTGTTTGAATATGAGCGATGGTAACCTAGTCTTATTTCCGTCCTTCAGGGATTGCCTTGCTTACATGTGTTTATGAATGGTGGCTAGATGATCCATACTTGGGATTGCACCCTGCTAACGCATGATTTACAATTTGAGGCATGATAATCCTCAAATGACCAACATCTTGTTGATAATGATTTAAGATGCCACAAAGATGAAGCTTATGCCTAAATTTCCTTGTGCATGGGTGTTCAAGCTTTGGATCTAGGTCTTAGCATTGTATGCATGCTCCATATTTGAATTTAGTGTTGTAGGTGTGGTTCATAATAGCTATCGTCTAGGATTTTCTCCCTATTTGTGCCTTGTTTTCTCTTAAATGAGGGTTATTGTGTTCAACAATTTCAATCCTGGGAAGTCTAGAATTAGGATGGTCTACAGTCACACCTTACCTAGATCAAGCTTGGACTGGTGTGTGAACTATGTAAAGTTAGTTTCACCTCTCAAATTGATAACAACCATGTAACAATCCATTCTTTTGATAATTGCTTCCCAAAATTGTATGTTGGACCTGAAAAAAGATCAAGATCTATATTTGGATTGCAAAGTTGAGTTAAGGTTTTTTGTCCTACCTTAGATTAGCAATTGAGAGATGCAAAAAGGTGTGTTTCAATTTTTTACCCAAGTGGGCCGCTCAAATCAATATTTTTATCCAAATTCTCATTTTCTATCAATTATAGCAAGCAAATTGTTAAGAATTTGAAGATAAAGTAGACTAATGGTTTGTGAAATTTGCTATAAAGATTATAAAAATATATTTTTAAAACTTAAAAAAATATTTTTTCTCATTTTAAATATTTATTAATAAATTATTTTTTATACTTTATAGTTTTTAATGTTTTAAATCAATAATATTTTCCCATAGCGTATAACTTGAGCTAGAAATAAGATCAACCCATAATTTCTTAAGAATAGATGGTTAAAATTGATATCTAGCACCCTTTTTTGTAATATTTTGTTGCATATTTTAGTTATTATTAAATTTTTTCTCAAATTAATTATTATTCAGAAATTCACATGAATTTCTTCATAAATCATAACTTCCTTTGTATATACTCAAATTATTACTATTTTGTGTTGAACAAGAATACCAATATGTTATAAGGAGAATTATTTTTTTATTTTTTTCTATTTTTTAAAACTTTTTGATGGTTAAATAAAAGTCTCTATGATTGGTAAAAAATATATTCATCAAAATATAGAAAATACAATAAATATTATAAATATTACAAATTATAGTTTTCAATAAACTTAATATATAATAAAAAAATGTCACAAATTATACTTTTCAAAAAACTTTTAAAATAATTTAAAACATTACAAATTATATACTTTTTAGAAAACTTACTTTTAGGGCTACATTCATGAAAAATCTGATTTCATGATCACTTTCTTTGGTTGCAGAAAACATCACCTAAATCAAAAAAAATTCCCAAAAGAAAATGAACATGTGGAATGAGTGTCACATAAGTGCCAATTATGCACCTTCTAGTTAAGGGCATTTCAAAAGGTTACCTTCAATTGAAGTTCGTTGAAATAAATACATTTTATAAAGACAGCAAGAATCATACCTCAAATCAATATGTTTTAAAACACACCTATGACACATATTCCTTATTAAACTTTAGCCAAATGTTATTCACATGGCATGACTAAGACCTTCAAATGAGGATCCTTATAATGAAAAAAACCTTCATTCAAAGGTATTCCATCTTTTTAACCTTGCAAATCTCCTTTTTCAAAATATTATGGGCACAAATTAGACACATTTATGCATCCATACTAACATTACATGTAGAGACTTTTGCTATTGTCAAATTTGATCCTTTGAAATGCATCCTTTCAACTTATCTTTAAGATGTGTAACATAATGGATTATTACTGTTATTTGGTCTCAATTTTCTCTTAGAAATTCATCAAGGGTCAAGCATGTTGAGAAACCAAGTTAGAGGTTACAACAAAAAGCTTATCTTAGTGGTCAAATCTAATTTATTACATTGTAATAAATCAATAATTAGCAATATAAAAGTAGCAACAAAGAATTATAACAAACACAAGATCATACACTAAACAAATCAAAGCCTCAATATATGTGCAAAAGTTGTTTTGGCACTAACTCATTTGACTGCAAAATACGACAAAACTTTTTGATGAAAGATGTATAATTAGATGTATTGTCGAGTACCTGTGTATTTAATGTGAAATTTACAATTTTTTCTAAACTTTATGCCCAACGTTCGTCGAAATTGTGACGCTCCATGATTTTCGTCTCTATTTCGGCATACACTTAAAGTCAACCATCCTCTTCCATCAATTTGTGGGTTGACATATGGTTAGCCTCCTTAATTTGTGGGCCGACAGGTATATGGTTAGCGTTTATTGGGGTTCTAACGAATGTTTTTTAATAAATAAAAGTGAGTTTGACAAATTATATATACTTGCGACAATGTTTTTCTATACTTGCGAATTTGCTATACTTGTGACAGTTTGTGGAGGTTATAGGCCAAATTTTTTTGGTGCAAAATATTATAATTAGATTTTGTTACCTATCTATGATTAAAAATTATTGGAGTGTGAGTTTGATATTTTTTGAAGATCTAAATATTCAAGCTTGGTAAAGAAAAATCATGTCAGATAATATTAGTGCAAAACAAAATGAAGAGACACTTGCTAGATTGTGGGATAGATTAGAAAGAAAGGGTGATGGGAAATGTTATTGTCCTTGCAATAATTGCAAGGACTTAAAGACAAGAAGACTTTTAATCACAACAGCTAAGAAACATTGCAGGCAGCATGGTCACGTTGAAGGGGGCATGATTATCGTCCATTAGTAAGTTGTTCATTATATGTCTTTATATTGATTGAATTTGTAAATGTTTATATTGTTTTAACATTTTATATATATATAAAAAATCACTTGATCATGATCATGGTTTATTTGTGTCAATCATTATTATAAAGGTGGGGCACCCTAGGGCACATGATATGGATTATCACGGCCTGGAGAATGTGGTTTTGCAAGCGGAGGAACATGGAGCTGTGAATATCGAAGATGAAGTTAATGATCCTATGGAAGAAGATGATCATGCGCCAGAAAACACAATTGAAGATGATGGTACAAATACATTGATCCATGACACATTTAGTGGCGCAGCTGATCATGATGATCGAGATGACTTTGATGATGTTCATGATTTACCTGTACTTGAGAAGGCATACGAGCCCCTTTATGAAGGCTCCCAAACAACTCTTCTCTCTGTTGTATTTTTGTTGGTGAACTTGAAGGTTATGAATGGTTTATCCAACATAGAAATCTCACGAATGTTAAGGTATGTCATATATGTCATCTTTTTTCATCTATTTTTTGTTGTTAGTTAATCACTAGTAAATAAAGGATGAAATATGTACTATTAATATTCTTTATATTAACAAATTATTATTTTTTGTAGATTGATAGGTGAATTTTTGTTACCACCATCAAATATTTTACTCACTCATACTAAGATTTATCTGCCATTATGAAAGATATTGGAATGGAGTATCAAGCAATAGATGCATGTCCCAATGATCATATTATATATCATAAACAACATGAATTTGCAACAGAATGCCTGAAATGTCATATCAGTAGATATCAAACAGATCAACTAACAAAAAAAATGTCTTGCAAGGTTCTTTGTTATATTCCCATTATTCCACATATGCAATGATTATTTAGGTGCGAAATCTCAGCAATTTATGGATTACCATGCACGAAATAGAAGTGGAGATGACATTCTTCGAATGCCTGCAGATGGTTCTACATTTAGGGACATGGAGGAAAAATGGCCACACTTTAAAGAAGAACCTCATAATCTCAAGCTTTCATTGGGAGCGGATGGTGTCAATCCATTTGGAGAGCTAAGATCTATTTACTCGATGTGGCCTGTTTTTGTTATCAACAATAACATTCCTCCATGGATGTCAATAAAGAGGGAGCACATAATGTTGTCAATGATTGTTCCAGGTATTTTTTTACATCAATTTTCTTTAACATAGTAGCATCTCATTTATCTTATTTGTTGCATAATGACTTATATTTTTTTCATTTAATAGTCATGTACATTAATTTATATATATTGCAGTAAAATGGTTAAATAATAATTATGTAATGTTTATGTTCATTCAACTAGGTAAGTACCAAGTTAAAGATATGAATGTATATATTGAGCCTCTTATCGACATGTTACTAAAGTTATGGAATGGTGTCACTATGTATGACATCTCTAGACCAATAGGACAAAGACAATTTCAATTCCATACAATGCTTGTATGGAAAATTCATGATGCCCTAGGGCTAACATATTTTTGTGGTATGTTATAACGTTCGACTGCACTTTAATGATATTTAATTTTATGAAGGAGATATCATGCATGTTTTTTAAATAATCTATTCATTATATATAATTATAAAAATTGACATATTTAATCCAATTATATATGATCTTGCAGGTCTTCAAACAAAGGGAAAATTTGCATGTCTAGTTTGTGGTCCAAAGATGAAATATCATCGTTCAACAAGTTTAGGAAAGCAAGTGTTTGATGAGTATAGGAACTTCCTCCACATAAATCATAAGTATCGAACTACTAAAAAACATCTTTTCAATGGGAAAGAAGAGACTACATCAAAACCACAAAAAACGACACCTCGCCTATGGAAGTTGGAATATAATAGAATTAATCATCAAGGTTATACATCATATCAAATTATTTGTCTATCATATATGATATGTTTGGAATTTATATTTTTATATTGTGTTTTGTTTACTCATGCTATGATTGAAAATGATTGTCATTAATTTGTTTAACTTATATGCTTCATGAAGGTCATCAAGGCATTAATGGTCGGCTTCCATAGGAACTAAAAAGTTATCCCAGAAAATTTAGTAGGTTACCCTACTATGAGCATCTACAAATTGTGCATCTATTTGATACAATGCATATTGGAAAGAATATAATAGAGATGTTATGGAAAATATTGGATGGAGGGCATGACAAAGAAAAAAATGTCAAAATTTGTAGTGACATTCAAGAAGCCAATCATGCAATAAAAAATGTCATTCAATTAAATAGCGATGGAAACCAAATTAATATAAGCGCCCTTCCTTGGTTATTAATGGAGCAACAAAACAATGCTATAAAAAAAGTCATACAAAAAATTGATTCCCATAGGATTTGTTGCGAACATAAACAATATCATAACAAAGAAAGGTGAATTTGGGTCAGGGATGAAAACGCATGATTGGCATACCTTCATTAAGATAATTATTCTGGTATATTTTATATATATTTGTATACTACATGTACTTTTCATTGTATTATGTTTACTAGTTTTGGAAAAATAATGAAAAGATCATTTTATAATTGTTGCAATACGTTCTACCTTGATCTCTCCTAGACAACTTCGACAACAATGTTAAGCAAGTTATATATGATCTTGGAAAATACATGAGGTAAGTAGCGATATTTGTTCAATTCATTGTATAGATCTTATATTTGCCATTTGTTTTACTTGTTATGTAATATATTGTATATTTTTGTTAAATATCGTTAATATATTTGCGCCTTGAATCACTTGTAGATGGTTGTCATCTAAAAAAATCTATAAATAAGATATAAATTATTGGAAGAGAAAAATTCCTCGTCTAATGTGTGAAATGAAAAAGTGTCTACCTTCGACATTTTTCAATGCACAAGAACACTACCTCATACACCAAGTTGAGGAGATTGAATTGTGTGGACCTATACACACAAGGTCAATGTGGATGGTTGAGAGGCACTTGAAATTTTTTAAGGCTTTGGTTAGACAAAGAGTACATCCTAAGGGTTCTATGGTGGAGGGATATATGGTATACCAGACCATGGTGTACATTACTGAATATCTTCCTAAGTTCGTAGCAAAGATCCATGTAGATCGCATTTGGGATCCCAACTCCATTAACAAATTCGAAGGGGAGTACCTGATGGGGAAAGCTAGATTGAAGAAAGTGAGAGGTAATTATAAGATGGTCATGGAGATTAATTAGAATACATTTTACATTGCCTTCAATTACTTGAAAAGAAACAACAGAGAACTAGTCCAAATGAAAGAATCTTCCACACACAAATAGAAAAGTATTGGTATTGTATTACTCCAAAAAATAATTCTTTCACTGTTGGTGCCTTATTTTTATCCACTATGTCATCGCAACGTATTACTTTGATTATTCCCTTGTCGGTGTAACTTGAGATATGTTCTTCTGACTAAATGTTATTGGTGTAAGATGTGTCATTGAGTAGTCCATATTTTGTCGTTCTGATATCAATGTGTTCCACTGATGAAATATATCGGTGTACCTCATGCCGAAATCCTGAGTGAGTCTATCTTTTACTTTCTTGAATAACCCATCGGTAGAAAAAAAAGAATGTGTCCCCGATACGAGCCTTTTATCTTCATCAGAGTAGTATATGAGATCGGAATTGTCACTTGTTAGGATTCTAATGGCCGGAAATGAGTATTTTTTCAGGGAAACTTTCATGAGTTATGCCGATATGCATTTCTTGTGGTGCTACATTCTCTATTTGTTCCTTTTTAATCAAAATATACAGCCCAATTTCTTCTGTTGATCGATATGAATGCAATGTGCCTATGTCCATATTATACAATGTGCTTCCTCGCTCACATTGTTAGCTCTAGAAAATGCAAGTAAAAATACCTCAAGAGGTTGCCAAACTCTTGGTACGTTTCAGGGTAACATACAAGGCCAAATGGTTTTAGACCTTCTCTTCAAGTGTTGTCAGACCTAGGTGGGTCTACCTATGTGAATGAAGTAGACTTGAACTATGTGATTCCTCCTACAACAGTCTATTCACAATGGAAATTTGAAAGTGAACAAATGTACTACTAATCTAGCATAAATTGTATAAGCAGTATCAAAGAAATATGTTCAGTTAATAGATGTAAAACGTTCAAAATGAAATGAAACTAAGTGATGAGATGTGAAGACCAGTGCTCTATTGGGTATATGGAGTCAAGTAGAAATCAAAGACAAGTGACTTATGACTGGCAATAATTCAAACTGTTTGGCATTTGTATGTTTATAACTTGTATAAACAGGAAGGGGTGCAATTATCAAATTCTTCTTTAATAATCCAAAATAATATTCCTAAGTTGTTGTGAATAATCAAGAGGACTTTAATCTTTACTTGAAAGACCCAATTAATTATGCCACATAGATACAACAAATGTGCATTGATAAATTGAAAATATGCTTGATATATCAATTTAAACAATAGAGTAATATTAAATATGGAGACAATCTGGAAATATCTTCAATTAACTTAACAAACAATTGATACCAACATAGAGCCACCGAATCAGATATTTTCCATTAAATTCATCAAAAAATTTACACGTGCATCTTGGTCCTTTATGATGTAAACATTGTATTAATTCCTATTCTCCTACTTCTTTTAGCTACTCCTATCTTAATAATTTTTTCTTGGTCCTGGTCTCTCTTATTTATAGGAGAGACAACAAGCTTTGGACCAAAAGACATGACTTTTGATAACAAAATTAACTAACATGTAAAATATAACTGAAACAATTAACAACTAACACATGACAATTCTGTTAATCTCTGAGTAAAAGTCTGAGTCACCAAAGACCTATGCAAATCTTTTACTTTATGATAATCATCATTGATAGTGATTAATATTCATTTGAACCAAGGTATTTATCCTACCACTTGCTTATGGTTAAATCATTCGGCCACTTGTATTCCAGTGCAGCAATGAAGTTTGACAGGTGGATTTTCCATCTGCTATCAAGCAAGTTTCTGGCATCTACAATGAACTTTGTATAACCATTATCCAATGCAATAATTCCATCAAGTAGAGCATGAAATTTTTCCAGATTGATATTACCATCACCCTATATATGTGTCAAACATTGTGGAACCATTTGATCAAATTCATTTCTCCATTCATCCACATCCTTGAGTTGACCATCACCTTTAACGATCAGAGGGCTAAAACTGTGTTTTATTGAATCAAATGAATTCCTTTTGTTTTCTACCTTCTTCTTCATATCAATCAAATACTTATGCTCATCAATGATTCCTTTTACCATTTCTTGAGTAGGTTTTAACCTTGGGGGTGCATCAGGATCTCTTTTTGTGGCTTTACACAGAGTGGTTAAGATATGGTAAGTGGGTTGCCATCTTTTCTGCAATTCCTCTAAGATAGGGGAATTAGTATTTATCTGTTCCAGAGCTTTTACCAAATGATTGAAGCCCTCATGAACTCCACTTATTTTCTCTTTTAAAACTTCAACTCTGTGTTTCAGTATTTCCTCCAAGGTACCCAAGATGTGTCATTTGATATCATCCATATTATGATTCTTTAGTTTCTCAACCTCTTCTTTCAATTGTTGAATATATGGATCTTCAACTGAAGTAGGTGGATGATATACAACCATTTCATTCCCCTTTACATTTGTGTCTTGTTGCAATTGTTGTTTCAATATGACATTTTTAATGAATATCTTATTTATCTCCTCATCTGATAGTTCGAGTCTTTTCTCATACTCTATCATCTTATTTTCCATGTTTTCCACTACATCTCTTGTAAACATTGTTGAATGCATTGTCATGGTTGCTACTTTTGTGGGAGTAGTGTCCATAGTTCTGACCAGAGAAAACCCTCTCATTTCCTACACACCACATCTAGAAGCCTAGGCTTCCTTGTGCTTTTTTGTTTCATCCATAGGGCAAGGGTCTGGGTGGTTGGATTATATCCTGTCCCTAATACTCCTTCTGAATAAAATTTTGCAACCAATTTGGGATCATCTTGAGCTCTAATTTGATCCAACATAAACACTTTGGAGAGCTCCATTCCTGGTATAATGAGCATGTTACTTTTCAACACTAACTCCCTTGCTTCTTTAGGAGTAATATTGACATTGTCAATATTTAACTCTGCCATTGTTTGTGCCTATACTTCTACATGTTTCGAATCATCAACTCCAATGAGGTTAATTTTCAGTCTGTCATCAAATTGTTTCATCTTCATTTTTATCCAAAAATATTTGAACTCCCTAGTATGGATAAAGTCATCATCCTCCATGAATCTCAGGGAAGCAATAATTATTTCATCATCCTGCATTCCATCAATAGCCTCCTTCGATATTCTCATATTCGGATCATGAGGCTCAAGGATTTTTTGTTTCTCTGCAACCTCTTTCATCTCAGCCAAAGTTAAGACTACCTCTTGTTCTTCATCACTTGAATCATAGTTTACTAGTGACCCAATCTTCTATTTCTTGGCAGGAGGCTCATCTGTTTGAGATGGAGGAGATGGATGAATTGGTGATGAAGGTAGTGTATGTGATGTAGAGGCTATGGATGCTAGTGGCTGGGGTGTAGGAAGTGGGGCTGATTTCTCTTCTTGAGCCTTTTTAGATAGTTCATCAAATTTACCAAGGACTAATTGCATTCTTTTCAACAAATCTAGCTCCTCATCATAAAACCCCTTGAACTTCTTATCTTTTCCTCTCTCTTGATCCTCCCATCTCATCATCATTAACTATCTTTTCCTTTATTTCAAACACATCTACAAAATAGACCAAGTTTCTTATTACATCCTCTTTCAGATCAAATTCATGTGTTATTGCCCTCTTTGTGAGTAGGGTTCTGATATTGTTGATGTGGCCTTATGGATCACATATTCTCTCTTTCCTTGATCTAAGAGCAAAATTAGCTTTTATAAATCTTTGCAATTCCTCCAACATATCTGATTCAATTGACAATTCTTCAAATACCGTCAAATTAGGTAGAAATGTGCCTTTTTCTGATTTTTCATCAAATCATGCTCCATCCAGATCATTTTCCACATAAATTCTAAAAACAATACTCTGCTAGGCACAAATTTTAGTAAAATATGAGGGGCCTGATCACAACCATATACCCTGATGATGGTGTGTTGTGGCATCAAAAACCAATCAGCATAATTATGTGTAAAACCTTGATCCGGTTTGTATTGCAGGGGTCTCATGACATCCATTAGGGATTGTGGTAATCTTGGTGTAGGAAAACCAAGCTGAGCAATTAGTCGAATGGAAAAATTATCCCTAAATACAACATAATCACTTTCATTGCATTTGTTGTCCCAAATATAACACCAATTTTGTATTGGGAGCATAACTCCATTCTCATGTGTTCTCAATTTCATCCTCTTTGTCCATTTTGTTTCATTTTGAGATAGAATCAAATGACATAATAAGGAGTACTTTCTAAAAGTTATGGGGGCCTTGGCTTCCCTAACCTATAACAGACCTTCATGAATCTTTCCTCAATGAATGAAGCAAAATCAAACTCCACATTCAATTCAGGATGTTGGATAATCATGGCCATTCTCATCGACATATTCTCCTCTGCATCAACTCCAAGAATTTGACATAATGCATAGTAGGTATTTTTGAAATAGGTCTGAAAATCAAACACTGGAAAGGGTTCAAGTCTTGAAGAGTGAATGGACAGGACTCTGTTTTTGTCACCCCTTTTCATGTGTAAGGGGAGTTCATCAGTTCTATAGGCCCTTTTCAACCTTCTATATTCTTGCTCCAGCTTTCCCAAGTCAATTTCAGTGACAACCTACCTATTTAGGTCAAAACACGGGTAATTATAGCTTCCCTCGAGATATCTACTAGACATTGACCATTTGGAAGCCTGACCATTTTTGATGGGGCATGATATGTATTGGCCAAGGCTATGACTAGCTCGACATCAACAAAAACATTAGGAACAACTAATTTTCCTATGTCAAAAGTCCATTGGTTTGACACTGGAACCCTTTCATCTCTGTTCCTATAAAAATACCAATATAAATTCCACCCAGACTGTGGAATTATTAGGTCCCTACACCCCTAAGCTAAATTCTTAAAGACTTTCTTAGAACCCGTATCTACTGAACCAGGTAACAGGGCAAGTAATGGTGACTGCAATGAAACTCTACTAGATTTTTCTTCCTTTTTAGTTCTTGCCTCTTATTTCTTTGGCGTCGTTTAAATTTCATTGAATGATAAGTAGACTTACCCAGAATTTTGCTCACTCTATAGAATTCTTCCACTGTCGTACTTTGAGCTTTCTTGTATTCAGCTTCTGCTAGCATGAGCACACAAATTCTCAATTTTCCTTATTAAATTTTGATATCATACCGCATTAATTTCATATCTTAAGTTCATCATTCAAATCTTTCACATCGAGCTGAATTTCATACTTTGATGTTGATTGATGTGACTGGCCTTCATTTAATGCTCCAATGGCAGATTACCACACTACCACATGACATTATTCATCCCCCAGTGGCATAGTGGTTCCTCCTTATCTCTATTCTTATTTCACTACTCTACCACGGGCTCCATTCCAACCCTCTACGGTATGGCGGTGCATTATTACCTCTGTTCTTAGCTTACTGCTCTACCGCAGGCTTCATTTCAACCCCTCGCGGTATAGCGGTTCCCTCTATTAGTATTAACCATGACCCCACTCTACCTTGGGCAAGACATCAACCTTCTGCAGTATAGCGGTATACAATGTATTACTTCCATTACCCATTGCGCTACCGTGAGTTACTTTATTGGAGGCTACGATAAGGTGGTAAAAGGCAATTTTGACCTTATGGATGGTAAAAACATGGTTTTTAAGGAAAAAAAATTGATTTCATATGAAAGGACCATCAAAATTTTGAATGAAAATTCTAGTTCCAACACACGTAGGCCATTCCTACAATGTTTTTATTAGTGAAGCTTGCTAGTTGTTGTACCGATATATTGTATCATGCCAATATAAACATAAAACATGATCGAGGTGACATAGATACTGCTTGGACGATATGTTATATCTCTTCAATTTGAAATGTGTGAACAATGGGTCTTGGATACATATAGTTTAGATGTTTCTTACGAAAGATAATAAGATCATTGGTAGTGGGATGTTAGGTTTTCAAGTACATCAATTATAAATTAAGGTTGTATACCGTGGTAATTAACTAATTATACATCATTTGTGAATTTCAATTTTTTTTTATACAATTGGTCGAGAGTGGGATGCACTACATTTGTACATCGCAAACAATCTTGATTCGATGACAGTATGGATTGAACAATGTCAACAATCTGGTCGCCCATTAACATGGGAAGGTGTGGCTTCATTGGTTAAAGAAGCTCATCGTAATGGAGATTCCAATATTACACCAAGGGAAATTGATTTAGCATATGGCTTAAGAGATAAAAAAGTATGTATAAATATATTAATCACCCATATTATTTAATTATTTTCAATTATATTGATGTATATATATGTTGAGTTTTTTTTCTTTGCATACATTTGACCAAGAATAAATATGTTTATCAACTGATGATGCAATAAGTTTTACATGTTTGACATATTGCAGGTGAAACACCACAAGGCTATGTGGTGCAATGGTCATAAATTTCAAATAAAAAAGTTGGATGACATGAAGAAAACTTGTGATTCTGGGATAACTGTAGTCTTTCAAGTGACTAATGTTTCATCTAGAAGTGACATACATCCATAAGTCTCAGAAAATTGATACTATGGTATTTTGGATGATATACTTGAGTGTGACTTTAAGTCCTTCAAATTAGTTATGTTCATCGTCCAATGGTACAAGCTACGATTTAATGAAAATGATCTCGATAGAACTGTTATTGAACATGATAATGGATTTACCATGGTTAATACAAGGTTGATCAAATGAGCTGGAAATGAGCCCTATGTTCTTCCAAGCCAATGTGAGTAGGTATTTTACTCAGAGGTTCCAGGTCAACCGGGTTGGTCATTTTTTGTTAGACATGATCCAAGAGGAAGGCCAGTAAAGTATAATGTGGTGGAAGAAGAAGATACCGAAGAACTAGAAGATGATGTAGATGATGATTAGGATCAACAGTTAGTTGATGATGTGCTTGATGAAGATGTCGAAGAAGAGGAACTAGATCATGATGATGTAGGAGTTAATGTTCATGAAGATGATATCCATGTGGATGATGACATTATCGAAACTAATATCAATGATGATGATGATGATATGACCAATCCTTACAATGTCAAGTTGGATTGGATGATACACAAAGAGTTGGATGAAGAAGAAGATCAATGACATTGAAATGTATGAGTTATGTGATTATATTATCTATTTGATATTGATTTCTTGATAAAATTATATTTGACTTATATGGTTACATAATTAATTCATGATGTTTCTAATTTTTATGCCATTACATAATTAATTCATGATGTACTTTTTAATGTTGTTAATTCATGATGTAACTACAACTATTGTAGCTCTCCTAGAAATTTCCATATGATCAAATCCTAATTACTCTACGACTATTTATGATTAGATATTATTTGATCATATCTTTGGTTATTTCATTCCCAAAAAATTAGTGTTTCCTCATGTTGACCCCACATAGTGACATGTGAATGGGGCCAACGTTGATTTTTTTTCAATTTGTGCTTGTATGGAGTGAAACTTGACATGGTTAGCCTAGACACATGCATTGATGATATGGGATAGTTTCGAGACTCAAACATGAGGTCATGCATGTTATGAAAGTGTATGGTACAATCCTACTTATAGTGGAAGTCCACATGATAAGCTAACCAATGGAACTATATTGGAGGATAAACCCACCTGTGGAATTAATTTAAGAGGTAAGGGATGCCTCTTAGTGGAATTTTGAGTCTTGGATTAATCCATAGTGCTAAAATTAGTTCTAGTGTTCTTCCCTTGTTCCAATCTCACATTAGCCCCTTAGGTAATTATCCATTTCCTCTAAGTTGAATGGAACCTTTTGTACTAATGCATCTATGTTTTCCTACCCTAATGGATCAAGACTTGCCATCACCTTAACAATCTTCTTTATGTCATAGTATATCTCTGAAGTGCCTTTGGCATGCTTTAGATGTGTCAATATTAACTAGATTGAATATATTAATTTTAAAGTCTCTTAACACATTCCATGACAAGAAAATGACTCATTTGGATTAAGGAGTACTTTCCTAAACCATTCCTTCATATTCAACAATCCCTTCTCACACCCACATCATAATTCATATCCATGTTAGTTGTAATGAGTTTTTTAAACCAACAATCAATGAATCATAGGATAGAAGAAAACTCATTATGCACAAGGATAAGAATCAAAGAGACTGAAAGAATCAATTCACTAGATATGCTCCCCATTACTGTAATAGACCAATGTAAAAAAATAAGTCATAACAAGAATACGACCAAAAAAAAAGTAGGAAAAGAAACCTTGTAGGATAAATTAATAAGACATTGATTGCCAGCATTTCTTCCATGATGTTTAAATGACAAAATATCAGATAGCTCAATCTTTAGTCAAGTAGTATTTCAATCACTAATTCTTAGACATCCATCATGATTAAACATCACATATCATAAGCCTTTTTAACAATCACTGGGACTGTAGATAATATTCAATCATGTCATAGGAAATAAATCATCAAAAATTATAAAGAAAGAGAAAACCAACTATATAAGCTCAACAAGCCACCATACAAAAATTATATTTTGTAGAAAATAAAGTAAACTATATGTTGACATAGCATATATATTTTGTATATAAACTATATGTTGACATAGCATATATATAAACTATATATTTTGAATTTTGGCCCCACGCATGCAGGAGCATGACATAGCATACTGCACCAAGACCCTAAATGGAGAGTTGCACTAAGAACCACTACATCCAACCCCTGAGTGGAGAGTTACAAGAATTCACTGGACAAGTGTTGCAAGGCCATTGAGTTGAGGAGGAAGACTAGGAACCATTTGGCAGGAGGAAATCCAGAGCGAGAGGTGAGGGCACTTAGAAAGGGAAAATTGATCAAGGGACAATGACTATAAGTGATTTTTCCCTAACATTTAGAAATCTTGTTGCAAGTACAATGATTTAGACTCTGTTTGTTCCCATCAAGGTGTTGCATGCTATATTTTGGTCAATTCGAGCCAATGTCCCATTGAAAAACCCAAGTACTACCTAGTACTGGTGTTTGGTTAGTTTGAACAACCAAGCTTTGAGATGTTCAATCAGTTGGGTGACCATTTTTGGCCTATGAACTGCAATTTTTGTATCTGTCTTAGCATATTTTTTCTAATATAAGATTGAAAGGAATTCTCATCACATAATAGCACACGAAGTTCACTAGGGTTCAAATTTCTAAACTTCGATGAAATAAATTTACATATTGAGGTCCACAAATGATCAAAGGGACTGAAAACAATACATGGTTTGTGAGTGCAATGAAAAATGCCTAGTGCCTATCCATAAGAGAACGCATAGAAGTAAAAGAGATGAAAAAAGACAAGGAGCCATTAAATTTTTTTGAATATTTCACTGACTCAACCAAACCTCCAAAAGAACAATACAGATGTCAGCACTAGGGAAAGCTCGAAAGAGAACACTAATGAAAGTGGACTTTTTTTTTCAAGTTCTAGAAGAGTATAAATGGTTCGAAGATGTTGTGGGTGTCTGGAAAATGGTGAAGGAATGTTCGATAGGGAGGGACCCAATTAGCCTCTTTAACTAGATTCTTAAGAAAGAAACAAAATCTGATACATTTTGGGGTTCTTTTAAGTAGCGCCCATCTTTTATTATTTTATTTGGGGGACCCAAAAAACCATAGAGGTAGAAACCTGTGGAGCTTAATCATTAAAGGAAAGGGACCTGTCCATTTAGAAATAGACTGAAAGGATGGTTGCATGAGGGGCTATTTCACATCAAAGGTGGTCCAAAAAATTTCATAGACAAGTAGAAAAAGTAATAGCAACTTTCCACCAACTAACCCAATCAACCTCCAAGAAACAAGACAATGAATCCTCTAGATGTTCCCAAAACCCAAGGCTTCAAAACACAAGGTTGGTGACCCTACAAACCATTCCCATGCTTACCAAGCGATCTCTAATCATCATACCCCTACAAGGTTTATTGATACATTCACAACTATTGTTACCTCCAAATGCATTTGACTAGTAGTGACAACCTTGGTTTTTAATCCTCCAACCCCATACCTTGGGATCACATCACCATGAAAGAACTTCATCCAACATCCTTATGAGTGTAGGTACCACCAAATAGGTATTTATTAGATCTGTCTTCCTCGAGCAAGGGAAATTCAAGAAGAGAAGAGGAAAGCGAGACATGTAGTAGGTCTAAAAGAGGGAGATCAACTAGAGGTCAAAAGATTAGAAGAAAATCTTGTAAACGCATGGAATTTTTTCTTGCTGAAGGGGGGGTCATGTTCTTATGATGATGAGAACATAGGCGACATCAAGGTTCCATTGAGGTACAAACATCTATGGAAACAATGGGTACCCAAGGAACTTCCTCCAATAAACATTGATTTTTGTGTCAACGAGAGGATATATTGCATAGCACCATTGTCATTACATGGTTTGGGCCTATTTTTCATGGACGACATAAAGGTTTGTTACAACAAAGTTACTGAATTGATGGAATATGTCAGACCCTATTATAGTTACAAGATTGGATGCAGTTGGTTCAATATACATGAAGTATGTGTAGGTATGCACTGTCAGCAAATTATATACAGCTAAAAGATAAGGATCAAAATAAAGGAGTGGCTATTTACATTGATGAAAAGCCAAAAGCATCAGGGAATATTGTAGGGTTTATAAACAGTACATGACTTGGGTCAACAAATAAGCAACCCAATTGCATATTCGAGGCGCGCGAGGGAAACCATGTATTTGTATGTGCAATAAAATCAATAACTGCAGGGGAAGAGTTGCTAATCGGTTACAATTTGAATCGCATAGATACAAACATAGTTACTATGGGGGTGGTATGTACTATATACCATTTTACCCAACCTCCAATTAATGACTCCAATATGCCATTTTATTATTATGTTTTTTTTCGTAAATCTATTGGTTTCATTTCGGTAATATTTTTTTATATTTAATTTTTTTCATAGCGGGACATTGATCGTAGGGGGAAGGCTTCGGCCCAAAGTACAAATCGTGATGCATCTTTAGGCACTTCTACCTGACAGGTTTACCTCATTGTAATTGTACAAATTAGATATGAGAAAAATGTTTTATTATTATTTTTTTTTCATAAGTTTATTGGGTTAATTTTGATAATGTTTTTAATATTCTTGTCGCAGTCGGATGATCGAGGAAAGGCACCAGCAGTAGAGGAGAGCATCCATAGGGAGGTGCAGTCACTATTATTGGATGATGACATCGCATATTCCACAAACCCTCTAGATATGATCAGGAAGTCCCAAAAAAAATGCAATGAAGAAATCCTTCAGTTGTTATTCATAGTGCCTCAAATAGATGAGATAAGAGAAAGGGTTAAAATATTGACTGAGAGAGCACAAAACTTGCAAGTAAGTTGTCATGAGATCTTTAATTATAACATAAGTTCATTCATGGTTTTATATTTTGTACTCTTTTATGTCATGAACTAAAATATGTGTTGTTTTTATAGGATTTTTGTGTCCTCGTGATGTTGTTGGCCATGATCAGGGTACTGCAGGTGTTGCTCGGGGAGTAGGGGTTGGTACAAGTGTCGATCTTGATATTCCTGCACATACATCACATCATCCAACCCCATCATCCGTGCCTCTATTGTCGACTGAAATGTTGGCAACACATAGCATGCAAGCATCAAGTAGTGCACCCTCTGGCAGTGAACATATGCCAGAACATGCGTCAGGACATGTACCTGGGGATGTAGATGCCACTAGTACTAGTGATGTTTTAGCAGCATTTCCTGGATCTTCCTGTATTACTAGTATGGGAACATTGCCGGTCACATTTGTGGTGACCGAGGATTTCGTTCTCATAAAGATAGAGGTGGTCCCAGGTACTTTAAAATGTTTTAATTATTATTATATATAATCTAATTGAAATTTACTTATTGATCACTCTTTTTAGAATAATGATCCCATGATCTTTTGCAGGAAATGATGTTTTTATAAACATCTAAATGATATTACATTGGAGATCTTTGGGCCCACTATACATACATGGTGGAATGCCCAAAATCAAGATTTAAAAGATGAGCTCATTAACCATTTAGTTGTGTTATTCGGTAATAACACATTCAACCGAACCAAGGTCCTTAAGAAAGATGGTACCTATCTAAAGTATGTGAGGGACCAATATAGGTCACATTTAGAGAAGAACAAAAGTATGAGCCCCCCATGATTTCAAAGAGGGAGTGGAAGGACCTGGTGTCGGATGGAAAGGAGAAGGCTAAAAAGAAAAAAGGAAAGACACCACTAGGCTAAGGAAGGTATGTGATACTATCAACAATGTAATTATATACTGATTACTCTTTCCTTTTACATAATCTAATGTATTTCAAACTTTTCATAGGTTGCCCGACACATCGAAGGCAACAAAGGAAAGACTAGAAAAACATGGGCAACACAAACTTGGCTTTGGTGGTTATATGAAATTATCCACACGAATTGTAAGTATCAATAAATGAAATATTGCATCCAAATAATAAATTGCAAACAATTTTGGTTTTATCACACCATAGAAGAAAAATTCATGATCTTATGCAAAAATGCAAGGCTCTGAATTCAATAGAGTGTCCATAGAAGAGGACCTAAAGATTTCCTTCTAGCAAGGCTATGGAGCCGTGGTTGAATGCATAAGACTCTTGACTGGGAAAACACAAGCTTCCATTGCATCTAACACGCAGGTAAATAAACTCAATGAAGTTTATTTAAAATTGAATACTTGTGCAATCTATTCAATATTAATTTCCACCACAAAGTAATTATGTTCCTATTTGTTTTAAATAGGCAAGCAATGATAATACTACACATGACATTGGAATGCAACCTAGTGAGGGTGGAGCACAACCTACAAATGAAGGTCATGGTGTGCATCCTAGTACTAGATGTATTCATGTGCTATACAAAATGTAGTATGCATTAATATAATTAAACATATTTAATTGCAATTGGTGTATTAATTAATGTAACCTTTCATGTTTCAACTTTAGAGCATGTAGAGCATGATCGGGCTAGACAAGATCAGGTAAAGAGGACCACTCTAATATTCTTTTGAACATATTTAATTGCAATTGGTGTATTAATTAATGTAACCTTTCATGTTTCAACTCCAGAGTATTTAGAGGGTGTTCAACATGTTGAGCATGAGGCTATAAGACAAGATTAGGAACATGATGTGGCCCCATCAGGTAAAGAGCACCATCTAATGTTCTTTTAATTAATGAAATACTTTTAACAATAATAATAAAACACATAAATTTAACATTTCTTTGTTATTGTAGCAGACCCCCCTTGCAACGGCCTCAACGTCATGAGTTCACCACTAGGCATACATTAAGATCACAAGCAGAGGGTAGAACAACTAAAGGGGGGGAAAATTATTTAGAAAACGATACTACACTTTTTTTTTAGCTACAAAAAAGAAACATAAAAAAAGTGATTGTAATCATATTATGACAACCATATTTTTGATAATATGTTAATGAATGTTAAAAACTGGTATTTTTGACAACCATATTTTTGATAATATGTAAAAACTGAAAGAATGAATGTTATATGTTAATGAATGAATGTTATATGGTATTAATGGATGAATGAATGAATGTTATATGTTATATGTTACCAATCAGCTACTTGTGACAACGTTTTGTTTTCTTCTATCTCGCCTTTTCTCTGTAAGAAGGGAGATTCAGCTCTGGGTTTGTGAATTGGGATTTTTATCTATGCATGCAAAGAAACTGACTAGATTTAATGAGACACATGTATGGAGAGTGTATGACATCAAAGGCTACATGGTTGTTACCTTTCAAACTTCTGATACACTGTCAGATGATAATTGTTAATGTTCCAGTTCTTTGAGGGAAGATGTTTGAACGAATAATTTTTTTTTAAAACTACAAGGTTTCGTCACAATTTCAACAAACATAGCTCGACGAACCACAAAAAAATGCAATGAGGTTGTTGTACACGCGACATATTTTTCGTCATAATGACAATGACGGTTTGCTCCACCTTGTTGGAAAATGGACGAACATTTGGTGTTTTTTCCATGATTTCAAATGGGCATTTTGCAACGTTTTGTGATTTTTTGCATCAATAGATGCACGAAGTTACATCGATTTTGTGACAAACACTGCATTTTTCATGGCACTGACCGATGATGTTGGGTCGTGGTTTCAACGTATAAAAATTGGTTGTTAAAGCGACGAAAATCCAGCGACGAAATTTAAATTAGTGTTGCATCGGTAAGTCGACAATATTTTGTCGATATGTCACCAAACATTCATTAGAATTTGTAGTCAAATACAGTAGTGTGGGTACAAAACCCACCACCAAACAGAGCACAATCTTGTATTAACCTCATAGACAAGAATAATACACCTATCTTCTCACTTCAATAGATGTTTCCTTCTACCTATAACACAAACTTGCTTCAAATTATAATGTGCAATGAAATGCTTCTTATCCAACCATGTGCATTAATTTATAGGCATGCCATCATAAGAAACTGAGAAGTGGTTGTACAAAACAATGGGAATAAAACAATAAGCCAACTAACTACCTTGAAAAATAGCCCAATGTTATTTCAATTCATTAGGGAAGTATGCTAGATATCTAACACATGCCAAGTGACCAAGGATTCCTTATCAATGTAACCCCTGTTAATTGTCCCTTACAATCAATATTGCCAATTGTTTAGAGGAATATTCTACTTCACATATGCATCCAACTCCCATATGGGCATTCGATTTGGCCCATTCCATGATCTTTGGAGGTACATACATGAAATATTATTTACAAAAAATTAACCCAAACATTTAACCCTAACTATGTTCTTGCATGCTCATCATGCATTGATATTTCATACTTTTTATATGTGAACACATATTTTTCTCCTTTCCTCAAATTCCTTGCATCCATAACTTTTTATTGTTTGAAATATTTTATTTTCATGTTAGCTTCTTATTTTACTTTGGCATACATCTTCATTGTAGTTCGCATGTTTATCAAAGTGGAGGCAAAATGTAATGGTGAAATTTAAGTACCCATGCCCCTCCCCCTTATATTTTAGGCCCCTTTAATTAAATTGTCCTTTATAAAATAACAAGCCTTCAAGTGGCATATTCTAGTGTTAAATTTGGATCCAACCTTATCCCAACCTTGATCCATCATCATTTATCCCTAGGAACTAGTTTCAATCCCAAGATCTTTGATTTGCTACCCTAGTTTAAATTCACAGTTTTGACCCAAGACACTTTTGTGCATGTAATTTTGAACTAGTTGTGATCCAAACTAACACACATTCATGTGGATTTGTGTGATATGTTCTATATTTAAGTATATCCCCTGGTTCATTATTATCATCTAAATCCAAGAACAATCATGATACATCCATAGACAACATAGCTAGAGCATCAACATTTCATTTGTTTACATCATATAGGCATATTGCATGCTTGCATGTTGTCTTTGATATTTCTTCATCATCATTAAATTACTTCACCTAGGGTCTTGACTAATGCAAAATAAATTATTGCCTTGCAAGTTCACAAATGATGTATTCCAAAGCCAACACACTTCAAATAGAAGTAAAACAAGTTAAGGTGTATTTACAAGTCATGAATTTACTACATCTCAATTTCATGGGATTTGGTCATTTTTTGTGCATTGTGTTCACCTCTACAAGCACATATTTGAACTAGAGTGAGATCTGGTTAATTTATAGATTATGAGGCATTCATTCAACAAGGCTCTATTTTTATGTACATTTGTGATTCAATTCCCCCCATCTATAGCAACAGTCTCCTTAATCTAGATTAATAGCTAAGTAACTCCTTTGACTTATTTTAATTTATTGACTTATGGATTGTTTATTCATAGCTCTAAATATCATATACTTTTATTATAGTTTAATTATTTTCTCTAGATAAAATTGTATGAAATATTTTGTTCATCATGATAATTAACCTAAATAGTAAAAGTTGAGGTAGAAACTATCTAGACTAAATCATTTTAATAAATACATCAATTGAATAAATAAAAGATGGTACTTTTGTAAGAACTGCCCCTTGATTGCTACCATTTTTCTTTTTTTAAAATCAATTTAGAAAATAATACTAACTTAACCATTTGAGCATCTTCCATGCAAATTAGAGTTCACTTCAAAACTTCCCCATTCATCATGGTGGCAACAACCTGACTTGACCTCTTATATACTTACACTTAGGAGTGGAAAGCTCCCAAGGTTAAGGCAATTCCAAAACCTAGACCTAAGCCTCGAGGGTTCATTCTTGATGACCCTGCCTACGTATCCCTTCATAGGAAATTAGAGGCTTTTTAGTTCACCCCACTATTTATAAAGCTTAGTCCAATCGAATAAACAATAGCAACTCACCATCAAGTGTTGGTTTTATACCAAACATTACCAAACAGTAGTGTGCAAACATACACAACTACTTAAGGGTCATATCATTCCATAATTCCCCAATTCCCATAGGGAGTGACTCAAGCATACATCACATATTCACATGGTGACTAGCTCATACACATCACATATACATAGTGAATGGTTCCAACATACATCACATATACATAGTGACTAACTCCAACATATATCACATATACACAGTGACTAGCTCCATCATATGTCTCATATATACAATGACTAGCTCCAACTTACATCACATATGCCTAGTGATTAGCTCTAGCATACATCACTTATACACAATGACTAGATCCATCATACATCATACATACCCAATGGCTAGTTTCAACATATGTCATATATATGCATAGTGACTAGCTCATGCATACACCACTAGTACATTAGTAACAAACTCATATGTACATCACATCACAACCGTGACTAGCTCATATGCACATCAAACGTACATTAGTGATGAGATCCTATGCACATCACATTACAATAGTGACTAGGTAACACATCCACATTGTCTAACACCACTTGTCCTTAGTGTATTCCATATAGAAAAGGGAGTGTCAATGCAAATTGCACACTACACCGTGGGTCCCATCCTTTCCCCGATCTTCTGTACCATCTAAAAAATCTGCCAAAAGAGGATTCAATGCATCCCCTACTACATCAAGGGTCCACCCTCAACTCAATAGGGTCAAGTATACCATTTCCGCAACAAGATATGCCAAAAACTATTTTATGAGGTTGGTCCAACTATTACCTACCTATTCTTCATTAGAATCTCTCTTCCTTGCAGTCCATCAAACAACTAAGCAACCAAGAGTGGTCATCACTAGCATAGAATGCTCCTTGACTAATGTCCATCTCGAGCATAGTATTGCCCCTAGACACCTATCAATATCAAGCATAATAGTACTTCTCCTTGAGTACTTTCCATCTCGAGCATAATATTGCCCCTAGACACCTAACAATCTCAAGCATAATCATACTAATCCTTGACTACTATCTATCTCGAGCATAGTACTACCCCTAGACACCTATCAATCTCCAGCATAATAATAACGCTCCTTGACTACTGTCCATCTCGAGCATAGTATTGCCCCTAGATACCTGTCAATCTCGAGCATAATAGTACTGCTCCTTGACTACTGTCTATCTCGAGCATAGTACTACCCCTAGACACCTGTCAATCTCAAGCATAATAGTATTGCTCCTTGACCCTTGCTTAGCAATATAGCTAGAAGATGGGTTCTAAATGTAGAATAAGTAGATCATAGTCGAGGGAATTAGAAGTCGATGCATAGTCATTTAATTCTAAGGCTAATATTCAAAATACATAAAAGAATTCACTTAGTACCAACTCAAGTTGAGCCCAACTCAACATGTAGCCACTACTAAGTAGTCTAAATCATTCCTTTCCTTTAGCTTACTATTCAGCCACATTGAGTATTGAATACAGGTTATCAAGTTTTCTTTCATAACCATGTAATACCCATTCAACCTCATCCAAAGCCTTCTAAAGAGAGAAGGCCAAACCAATTAGGGACAACCCCAACATCTGGGAGTTATCCCCCCTCCTAGACCCTCCCCTTATGGACATGAGGTCACAGAGGCTTCCTTTGCCCAAGGACCACCTATGTACGTGTTTCAAAATGGATCAAAGTCACATGTAGTTCTCCTTACAAGGTCTCTCAAAGGACCTAGACACATATTCTGGTAATCAAGGTTTTGTTTCCCTTCAACTAATAATAGTTGACAATAGTTAGGAATAATAATTCAATTCAACATTTGGCAAACCATACCATACATTTCCTTAAATCTATCAATATTTAATCAAACTCTACCCAACATAAACCAACTTGAACATCCCAAGGTTTGTCTTATCAACATAGGGCTAAGTTTATTACTCAACATGAATTTACCTTGTTTACAAACATATAGGAAACCACTTCCAATCAAAATTCACATAATCAATTAAATATAAAAGGACATTATATTTGAGGGGTTAATCTGTATTTTGTAGTCATCAAAAGGCTTTTACCCAATACCCAATACCATTCTAGAATTTATATAGCATGTCTTATTATTGCATTAAGAAAGAAGGCTAAAATGACATTAAAGGCATTAGCTTCAAAAGGTTTACGAGCATGAATACCTCACTTGTAAAAGTAGTTTAAAAAGTACTTCCACTTGGTAGGGCATAAATTCTCAAATCTCACCCTACAACATGTAATAATATGTCTCTTGCTCATGTGTAGCTTATATTTTCAAATTTAGGGCTTTCCATTTAATGTACAAACATAATCAAATGACAAGACTCGATATATATCATATACCCAAATTCAATGTTCACACTACCAAGCACATAGATAACAAGCATGATTGCTAATCCCTTCATAGTGATCACCTATTCGTCATTATGAAATGAACAATTATAACATACAATACCATATAATAAGTTTCTACTCATGTCTCCATCGGAAGTCTTTCAATGTCATTTATACAACTAAGGTCAACACACTCGACCCAAACTAATAATAATATTGTCATCTAACCAATATGTTTAACTAATGGAATGTTACAGTACAAGATAACTACAACACAAATACCTTCACAATGCAACCTTATGCAAGCCTTGATATGGCTCCACAAGATGTTCTATTATAAGATTAAGAAATTAATTTATTCAATTGACCAAAACAACTATCCATGTTTAAGCATTGCATTACTCCTATAGTAGCATGTTATTATCATTCACTACATATATTCCAATATAAATAACATTTAATTGCATAATCTATAATATCAATGGTATAGCTACATATGCTTGCAACATTTCTAAGGAGCAACGACTTATACACTTATTTTTCTTAATGTAATAAATTATATGCTAGTCATTACATTCATTTGCATTTATCATTCACATACACTATGATATTAAGAACCTTCCAATAATATCCCAATAAGGTATTGCACTCCACTCATCACACTAATAATACTACATAAAAATATAATCAAGGTGCCACAATGAGTGTCTACAATAACATGTGTAATAGTACAATTTCTTGATGGTTGTATCAATCAAAATAGGCACTGGCTATCCAGCCCCAGGAATGCACCGGGGTGGGCATAGCCATGCATCATGCACATCCACACTACAGCAAAAGAAACTGTCACCTCACCCTCGTAAGAATGCTGGAGGATGTTTAGGCTACTATACAAAATATAAAATTTTACCTTATAAATGATTATTATATAATAAAGAAAATTGTTCTAAAATGATTCAAAATAGATGTTTCATTAAATCTATTTTTTTGAAATAGTAAAAGTTAAAATTAGAAATTTATTCTGATGTATTTTTTATATGATTAAATGTATTAATAGAAATATATTATATTGTAAGATATATATAAACATTTATTCATAAAAAAAAATAATACATAAATTCTTAATTTTAAATTATTTAACTTTGAAACTTCTATTACTAATTATTATTTTTCACGAGTAATTTATTTGATTTCAATTTCATATCTATGTTTTATTAACACAACTTCATACAAGAAACTATTTTTTTTTTTAAATTTTGTGAATATAACACATCAAGTAAAACTAAAAAAGAACAAGATTATATATTTATATGTATTCCACCTTATATATACATACACATACACATACATACACATACATACATATACATATACATATACATATATAATGTTATAAATATATAAATATGTATCTATTTATATATAAATGATTTTATATTATACTTATATTTTAGTTTTATCTTAGACTCATAAAATGGCATTACATGATATAATGCTAACACTATCACTTTGTCAGATATATAAATTTTCTTAAATTGTTGATTCTTTTGAGGCCTTGTGTTAGTGGAAGGTTTTAATCACAATGTAGAAGCAATTTACTACTAAATCTATAGGTTCTAGAAATTTTGAAAATGTAGAATATGTTTGACTTATTGTTTGAGGAGTAAGGCATGTAGAATAATTTGGGCTACACTTGAGTAAAAGTAGAAATATGGATATATAAAGATTAAGATTGTAATATGCATGTTTTTCAATATTTTTAGATGCCTATGGGAAGAACTTCTAGGTGGTCAATGAGTGGTGCTACTCATTGGTTTGTTTCCAACAAATTCTTTCAATTGACTTTTAAATTTTTCCTATTTGTGCAAATGAAGGCGAAGATAATAATAAATAAAATGATATTAATGGGTGAGACCCTCTTATGGACATTCTCAATCTCATTGATGTGTTGGGTAAACTTGATGATTTGGATGTTATGGGTTGTTGCTCTATATAGAATTTTAGAGGTGTGATTATTTTCACCCTTCTTTTGTAAATATGTGCAACTCTATTTTATAAATGGTAATATAAACACTTATTCATAATATTTATAAACATAAATTCTTAATTTTAAATGATTTAACTTTGAAACTTATATAATTAATTATTATTTTTCATTACCAAAGCACTTTAGAATAAATTTTTAATTTTAACTTTTACTATTTCAAAAAAAATAGATTAAATGAAATTAATAATAATAGTTTTATGAATACAATATTTTTATGTAAAGATTTTTTAAAAATAAATTTTATACTTCCAAATATATATATATATATCTCATAGGGAAAATTCACCATGGTGAGTTGCTGACAATGAAGAGCCATATACATATATATATATATATATATAACTTAAATTCTATCATGATGTTTCCATAGTCCATGGTAAAAAGTGTATTGAAATTTGTCAATTAAAATTGTGTATGATTTTTTAAATTTTATTTATTTATTTTATCTTTTATATATTTTAGTCAAGAAATTCCACTATTCTTAAATTCTATTTTTTAATTAAAATTTATAATAGTATAGATATTTTAAATACATTTATTTAAGGAAACTGAAAAAATATCTATTTGGAATCATTTTAGAAAAAAATTATTTATTATATAATAATCTAATTTTTTTACTTTACTTTTATTTGAAAAGTAATTTTTTTTGTAATTAGTAACTTTTAATTTTTACTTTTTAAAAGCTATCAATATTTTACAATTGTTTTGTTTTATTTTTAACTTTGAAAATATAAAAAATATTATACATACATTTTAATAATTTTATTTATAATTATTAATATATTCTAAAATTTTAATATCTCCATCAAATATTTTCTTTTAATGTTATTTAAATTACACAACTAAGCATAATTATACTATTATTTTTTTTATAATCGATTATTAAAATTCATTTAAAACCAAATTATTTTAAGTTGCGAATGAAATTAATAATCCACTATAATAAGGGCTTTGTTAATATTCACTTTCCATAGCTTTATGAATTTATTGGGCTGATGGACAAATAAAAATTGTCAGCAATTTTATGAGGGTGAGATGACAGTTTTTGCAGTCCCATTAGCCAATAGCCACCTATTGTGGATGTTGCATGATGCATGGCCATGCCAGCCCCGGTGCATTCCTGGGGCTGGATAGCCTTGGCATTGGCTATGAAGGTGACAATTTGCACCTGGGCATCGATGGCCATTCCATGGTTGCACCTGTGCAAACCTTGCAAGCCTCTCCTACGATTTGTACCTGCTGTGTCTGTGACGGTTTCTGTACTTCCTGCTCTCTACAAGTCTTGTCGTCCTACTGCAGTTGTCCCATCACCTCAAAGTCTGGCACTTTTCACTCTGCAATTAGGCACGTATTTAATAGCCACTGAAATTTCACTTTTGGTAAATATTTGTAGACAGTTGCAATGCAATAATTTTTTTTGACTTACAAATTTTTAATTTTTTTACCATGTTTTAAACAATTAAAAAAGAATGGCATTTTACTAAATTAAATTGAAGAACATGGTATAATTAAACATGGTAAATCTTTTGTAATTTAATTTAATTTAATTCAATTATTGAGTTTTAATAAATTATTTTGACTTAACAAAAAAATAATAATAAATAATTGTGAAATTAAAAATATTAGTTTTATTATATAAAGGATTAATTAAAAATCGTTAAAATAGTTTTATTTGACTTAAAGTAAAAAAAATAATGTGTTTTATATTATTTAGAAACCATTTAAATTTAATTTATATAATTTTTTAAAAGTATTTTAAATTTTAAATTAAGTATATTTTTTTTATAATTTAACACAATTTATTATAAATATTATTAAATATAAATTAAAAGAATTATAATTATAATTAAATATTTGAATATTAAACTATTAAATAAATTAGTTTGATTCTTATAAATTAAGTGCATCTTTTATAAAAAATACTTAAATCATTTAAATTTTTATTCTAACTAGTTTTTCTTTTATATTCTTAGTTTATAAAGGAATTATAAGTATTAAATTTATAAGAATTATAAGAATTATACTATTACTATTATCTTAATAAGTTTAATATGTGATTATATTTAAAATTTTAAAGAAGTATAATATATTTGTTGCAACACTAAATACTATTATCTAAAATAATTTAAGGATTTATACAATGCAAAACCTTATATCAATTAATACTAAATACTTAATACTACTTTTACTATTTTAATATAATATAAATTTTAAGAATGAGTTATATAAGATTTAGTGTTGCAAAAAATATAAATAAAATCACTAAATAAGATAGTATTAAATTTTTTAAAAATAATAAAACTTATAAATACAAAAAATTAAAATAAAATTAAAACATTTTTAAAAAAATTATTCAAAATGCTTAGAATTATTAAACACAGTAAAATGCTATGGAGGCCACAATTGAGAGACCTGCGGCTAATTGTTTTGTTATTAGCCCGTACCCAGTCTGCTATCCGTAGCATCCAAGTCCGCTGGGAGAAAATTGCAAGTAGGATATTAATGTGGGACGCGCCAAATTTATCCCAACCACCAGGTAGATTTAAATGGTTGTCCATAATCAACTTGGAATAAATTTATACTCTAATCAACCTTTTATTTAATTTTAATAAAATAAAATAATTATGTTAAAAAGAGATCTGAATGGACATTAATTTCATAGATTACAAATAAATATTTTTAATAGATTTTAAACATAAATATCTAGTTTTTAATAAAATCTAAAAACTAAAACATTAATTCCAAAAATAATATTTTTAAACTTATTAAAATTGTAATATCTAGATATTAGGTAGATATTAAGTAGATCTATAGAAAATTGCATAAATTTAATAATTCCTTAACATGCATTTTTGCCCATAGAAATTTTAATACCAATAGTTAGTGTATTAAAATCTAAAAACTAGATATTACACTAGTTAATTTATTCCAAGTTGATTATGGACAACCATTTAAATCTACCTTTTAGGCATAGATTTTTATTTTTTAGGTTTTAAACTAAAAAACCATTTAGTGTAATATCTAGTACACTAAAAAATATAGATAATAATATTTTTGAACATGTATTTCAGATGCAAATTTGAAACACTAAAATTTAAATCCTTGTCATTTTTATTTGATATTGTTTTGTTATGTTTATAAGGAAATAAAACATTCTTGTATAAATATTTAAGGTAAAAAAAAGAAGGTAAAATGCATAATAATAGTGATTAGTGGGAAGGGAGATAGTTTGAAATCATTATGAAATTTTAAATTTCAAATGGATCTTTTAGAGGTGCAAAACTAACAAAAACAATATTTAAAACAATACAAAAGCAGTATTTCAAATAAAATGGTAAATAATAAAAATAGTATTTTAATTAATGTTCAATAATATTTAAAGTTTACACTATTTAAAACCTATTAATTTTTATAACTATAATACTATTATTGGTTTAAATCAACTAAAACAATAATAAAAGAATTTTTTTTTAGTTTAATAATTCCCTTATTAACTTTCTCTTATTTTATCAATAGTTAACTAATATTAAATTTCCTTAATATTACTATTAAGATTTAGTTAATAATAGAAAATTATTATTTTATAGAGAATTAATAGAAATTAAATATTATTTTTATAGCTGTTATGCATGAACAAAAAAATCACAGAAAGAGACGAAACAACTTTTATGATAGAAGGAAAGATGGAAGAAAGTCAGAATCTTTATTTGTGGTTGAATTATGTTGTAATCAGATGAGCGATTGCTTAGGAGTCATGGAACGTGCAAAGACTTCCTGCAAAGAATTAGATAAGACATTGTGATGCCCACGCCAAAAAGTATTTGTATTGTATTGTATTGTCATTCTCTTATCTTACCTCTCGATGGATGACTTGTGTGCTTGTTATTACTTTGTGGACTACAATGACCAACTCTTCCGTATACGTTACAATTGAGTGGACCTGTGTGCCGTGCAGTGAGAAGAGAGAACAGCTGACCTGCAGTATTAAAATTAATAGAAAGAAAGAAAAGGTCATAGAAAGCAATAGTAGGAAGATACCAGGCAACTTCCATACAAAAGATAAAAAGAAAGCAACATTTGTGTAGGAGAATGAGGTGTATATTATCATAATTTTTAAGACTTTTAATTGAAAAGATGTGATAGGATTATGATCTGTTTGTGAAAATATAAGACATTTAATAATTTGTAGTTATGATTAATGAAAAATATTGTTGATTGGTTATTTATATAATAAGTGCATTCTTTAATATTATTATTTATTTATTTAAGATTAATAATAGGGAATTATTATTTTATAGAGAAATAATAGGAATTAGATATTATTTTTATATTGGTTAGTGAACTAATATAAAAATAATATCTAACTAAAAAAAAAAGGAAATATTTTCCTTATAATAACCTTTTAATAAGTACTTTTAACTTTCCCTTATTTTATCAATAGTTAACTAATATTAAATTCCCTTAATATTACTATTAAGGTTTAGTTAATAATAGGAAATTATTATTTTATAGAGAAATAATAGGAGTTAGATATTATTTTTATATTGGTTAGTGAACTAATATAAAAATAATATCTAACTAAAAAAATAGGAAATATTCTCCTTATAATAACCTTTTAATAAGTACTTTTAACTTTTCCTTATTTTATCAATAGTTAACTAATATTAAATTCCCTTAATATTACTATTAAGGTTTAGTTAATAATAGGGAATTACTATTTTATAGAGAAATAATAGAAGTTAGATATTATTTTTATATTGGTTAGTGAACTAATATAAAAATAATATCTAACTAAAAAAATAGGAAATATTTTCCTTATAATAACCTTTATTTTACTATTTTCCTTAAAATACTACTTATAAATCTATAGTTATGTACTATAATAGATAAAATTAAAATTATTAGTTTAATATTAGATTAAAAAGAAATAAAAAAATTAACTAAAAAATATTGAAATTAAAATTAAAATAGGTTAGTTATTTAAATGTACTATTTTTTTAATAATAGTAAAAAGTAATTTAATATTTAGGTGAATTATTTCCTATTTTTATTATAGTAAAATAAAGGTTATTATAAAGAAAATATTCCTTATATTAGTTTATTATCTACTAAACTATTTTTTAATTTGATATTTTATATTATAAGGAAAATATTAAATTTTATAATAGATATTTTTTTGAATTAGATTAAGGTTTAGTTATATCAAACCTATAGGGTAATAATATATTAAAATATTTTAAGCTATAGGGTAAAATATTTAATATTAAGGTTTAGTTAATAATAGGGAATTATTATTTTATAGGAAATAATAGGAAATAATAACTTATATAATAGAAAATAGTTAACTAACATTAATTAAAGGAATTTAAATTTTTAAAAGGCATAATTCCTTTTTATTAATATTATTAAACTCCCTTTATATTAATAGTGGTTAGCAATACTACATTTAGATCTATAATACTAGTGTTAAATAATTTAAAATACTATAATAGTTTTAATCTACATTTAGATTAAATAAAGTATAATAAATAGTTTATTTTTGTTTTACTATTTAATATTTAAATTAAATTACTTTTAAAAGTGTATTAGGATTTTTTTATTTTTGGAATTGGTGTATTATAGATTTTTTTTTTGCTAATAATTTTAATTTTTTGGCTTCTTTTAATTTTGGATTGGGTGTATTATAGGACATTTTACACAATAATTTCAAATTTTTTATATTTTCGTTTTGGAATTGATGTATTATAGATCTTTTAAAGATTTATAAGTATTATTTTTTATTTGATAAACTATTTTTATTTACCCATAATTATTTACTTTTTATCTACTTAATATCTACTTTACTTTATGTTTAAAAAAAAATAGATATTAAGTAGATGAAAAAAGAAATAAAATAATTAGATAAAATGAAGACTATCAAATAAAGCCAGTCTTGGATCTATTATAATTAAAGTGAATAAAGGTGCTAAAATCATCCACGGTGAAGATAAAAGGACAACTAAAAATACATAATAGTTTTAATACCCTAGTTTTTAAAACATATAATAAAAAATTAAAAAGAAATTAATGCACTTTTTAAATATGTTTTAAAAAAAAGGAAAAATCTATAGACATTGCCCAGTAGATCTCGACAACCACAGATCTCAATGGGCATTGATTGTAGAGGGCAGGACAACAAGGTGATTACAGTGTAGGTGATGGGTGACAGTCCCGGTGGTCGGGATTGGAACAAACAACGAAGATTACAGGTACAAACCGTTGGTGATTAACGGGGCTGCTGGGTCTTGACCATCGGGCTGTGGTCGCTATCGGTGGTGTCCGTTTGTAGACATTGGCAAAGGCTATAGAGGCAACAAAGGGCATAGATGGCTGCACTATCCGGCTTACATTCCTGTAAACTACCTGCAGTAGACGTGGTTTTCTGCAGGTAATTCCATGCTGGAAGCCTTCTTAGGACGCTGATGAGGACGTTTAATAAAAGCGTTGTTTTGGAACTTTTAAAATATAAAGTTTTAATTTAATTAAAGATCTGGATATGGCTTTTCAATTTTATTTTATTAAATATATATTATATTTAATTTTATTTCTTTCTCTAAACCAGTAATTATGGTAAAATTGAAAAATATTTAAAATAATGATGTGGGATACAAAATTTTAAAATTTTTATTTTAATGTATAAGTACATATCTTCAGTATAAAAATATTTAAATTTTCAAAAAGATTGTTTGATAGAATTAATTTAAATATTAAAATTTTGATATCTTTAATATAAATTAATAATAGAAATTTTGATAAAAATAAATTTAAAAATAAAAAATTGATTATGAATTTAAAAAATATCAAATCAATCAAAAATTGTTTCTATTATCCAAAATACTAAATAAATAAATTATAGAATATTATAATATAATATATTGACCAAAATCTATTATCCAAAATATAATGAATACAATTTGAAGAGCATGAATTATTGATTATATATTTTTATTTTTTTTAAAATAATAATCAATATTGAACATCTCATATTTTAGTATAACTTAAATATTAAAATTTAATGTATAAGTTTATAAAATATAATATAATTTTTTTTGAATTATGGTTAGGGCTAGGTTTCAATTAGTAAAATAGTTATAATTAATATTGATATTAGAATCATGGTTAGTATTAGAGCCGGAATTATCATTAGAGTTGGAATGAGAGATAAAGTTAGAATTCAATTATAGTTAGGGTTAGATTTAAGTTAGGATTAGAATTCAATTAGGGTTACCCTAGGATTCAATTAGGACCAGGGCTCAATTAAGGTTAGTATTAGGATTCAATTATAATTAAGATGGTTAATTAGTGTTTGGGGTAGGATTTAATTAGGGCTAAGATTCAATTAGGGTTGGTTAGGGTTCAATTGATGTCATATAATGTATTTTGTGAATGTTAAGTATAATTTATTCATGAGATTATTTTTTTATTATAATTAATTATAATAATAAGTTAACCCTAATCCTCACTATAATAGTTAACAATTGATTATTATATTAATAAAAAAAATTAAATTATATATTAACTAACCCTAATAATAAGTTAAGTTTGTTATTATTATTTTATTTTTTAAAGAAGGGGTAAATTTTTTATTCAATCAGAACCATAGTACAAAGCAAAGGCCAAAGGCCCACCAAAAAAGAACACCACCAGACCAACCAGCAACAACACTACCTATTCATGTCCTCCACTAATAACCTCTCAAGGGTCTCAAGATAATTAGAAGAAAGCTCATCCTTTCCACTGATATCCCAGCCATCCACATTCTTAGAGGCCCACTTCGCTAGACAATCGGCAACTTTGTTCCACTCTCTAGGGATATGACAAAAGGAGACAGAATCCAAGGAGCTGCAAAGACTCAAAATCTGTCTACCCACAAAAGCCAATTGCCAACTAACATCATCCAACCTTTGATTGTTCAACAAATCCACAACAATCTGAGAATCCGACTCACAGATGATCCTCCTCCAGCCCAAAGAGCATCCACGCTCAACAACAATCTTAATAGCCAGGGCCTCCATCAGATTATTAGACTGCTGCCCTTTGTAACTAGAGAAGACAAAAACCACACCACCATCATTACCTCTACCAATACCCCCCACACTAGCATGGCCAGGGTTCCCACGAGAAGAACCATCAGTATTAATCTTTAGGACCCCCACCGGGGGAGGCATCCACTTCCCATCACGACAAACACGTTGTCGAACCTGACGAGGCCTTCTGCCAGCAAAACAACCCTGGTTACTAACCCCAAGCCCAAATTCTGCACAATATCACGATCACCAGGATCAAGATTTTCAGACATGTCACACTTAGCCAAAATCGTCTCCTGAAGCCTGCTAATTATCTTCTTCCACAATTGAAGATTTCCCAAATTGGAACCACAAAAAACTCTACGGTTCCTCTCCAACCAAAGGTTCCAAAGAATGAAAATAGGCCCAATAGACCAGGCCACCTGAAGGAAAGGAGTCTTTGCTGGTGGTCTGCCCAAACTTTCCCAAAAGTCAATCAAGGAGGTAGCATGAATACACCCATGATGCCAAGCCTCCCACCATCTGTGCCATAACTCTCTAGAGTAAGGGAAAAGAAAGAACAAGTGGGAGGTACACTCCTCACTGTGAGAACAAAGAAGGCAAATAGAGGGTCCCTGAAAGCCACGTTTGCGAAGATTTTCCCAAGTGAGGCACTTCCTCTGAGCAACCAACCATAAGAAAAAATTGCATTTGGGCCAAGAGAAGTTGTCTCAAACCTTCTTCCACCAGTGCACCTCAGCAGGACCAAATAAGTTCCTGTCAAGCATAGCATAGCCTTGGGCAACAGTAAATTTACCTTTTGGACTAGGATTCCAAGCCAGAACATCCCTCCCATCCAGGGAGCTGCAAAGCCTAGCCTCCAAAACTCTAGAAAGAACAACACAATCCTCATCAGAACCACCCACGGGCCACTCCTATGGGTCCTTCCAACAAGCCACCACTACCTGCCCAATACGCTTGACAGTTTTAAAATGCTCCACCTTAATCCACCCGGCCTCAGAAAAAATATGGCAAAGAGGCTGAAGCTGAGGAAAACTAGAAAGAATGGGAGGGTGGCCATCCCAAGAGTCCTGCCAAAACAAAACATCAGAGCCTCTATTACAGATCCAAAAGAGGCCCTCCTTAATCAGCTGAGCACCCTTCTTAAGGGTATCCCAAATACAAGAACCTTTACCCAGCAAAGGAAGGCGTGGCACATCGAGGCAATCAGCACCAGGCATATACTTGTGGGTTAGAATCTTAGCCCAATCCTGATCTTGATTGTTACACCACCTCCAGTATAGCTTGGCAGCCAAGGCAGTGACAGCAAGAGCCATAGACCTAAGACCAAGGCCCCCAGCATGCTTCAGCCTGCAAACAGACTCCCACTTGACCAAGCTCCATTTTGAGGAAAGAAGGTTGCCAGACCAGAGAAATTGCCGAGACAAAGCATCAAATTCCCGCACAAAGGTGGACGGGGGAACCTGCACACAACACCTATAAATGGGGAGAGACTGCACCACCGTCTTAAGAAGAATCACTCTCCCAGCAGAAGATAGCCATCTGTGAGTCCAATGGCTAACCCTACTTCGAAATTTATCCAAAATACCCTGCCAATAATCTCTCCGCTGTCCTCCCAAAGCCAACGGGATCCCAAGGTACATCAAAGGAAGAGAACCGATCTGAAATCTAAGGATCCTAGCAATCCTGCTCTGAATAAGCTGAGGAGTATTAAAGAAATAAATAGAAGATTTATCATCATTAATACGCTGACCAGAAGCCTTCAGATAGATGTCTAAGGCTCGCCTGAAGTTCACTGCCTCACTAATTCTAGCCAAGCCCATTAGCCCAGTATCATCCACGAACTGAAGATGAGAGTAGGAAGGGAGAAGGTTGTTCCAGCTCCAACCATGGATAAGACCCTGTCTCACTTGAGATTTAATAAATCTTCCAAGACCCTCTGCCATGATAATGAATAAGTAAGGGGATAAAGGATCCCCTTGCCGGAGTCCCCGAGAAGCACTAAACAAATCTGAAGGTTCCCCATTAATGAGAACTGAGAATGAGGCAGAGGTCACACAACTAAGACCCAGATCACCCATTCCTCAGCAAAGCCAAAAGCCAAGAGAGTTTTCTGTAAGAATTCCCAGCTCACTCGATCATAAGCTTTAGACATGTCAAGTTTAATAAACATAGCCTTCTCCTTAGAGTTAGCCATAGAATGAATAGCTTCCATGGCTATCACAACACCATCCAAAATTTGTCTCCCTTCAACAAAACCACCCTGCTCAGCCGAGATCAAAGAACCAAGGAGTGGTTTGAGCCTCGACAATCATTTAAATTTTTGAATCTTATAAACAATGTTTTATAGCACTTAATAGGCCTAGAATTAAGCTAATTTGGTTAGAACTCCTTCCAACTTTCTGATGAGGGCTTGAAAGTAGAATTCATAGACTTGAGCATCTGTTTGTTCCTAAGTGATTCCTGAACCACCTCAAGGAGATCAAACTTTATAATTTCCCAGAACTCTTGAAAAAACTCAATTGGAAACCCATCCGGACCAGGGGCCTTACCTTTTTTCATATTAAAAACCACTTTCTCCAACTCAGGTAACAAGATAGGACATAAGAGAGTCCCATTCATCTCAGCAGAGACCAGGTGGGGAATACAATCCATGATGGCCTACTCCTCAGCCCAAGCAGCAAGATTCTCCCTAGAAAAGAGGTTTGAAAAATAATTGACTGCCTCCCTGGAAATATCAGCATAGGACGAGAGTTGAGCCCCATCCCGCGAAACAAGAGAGGAGATAGAATTTCCTTGTCTTCGAGCCTTAACTGAATTATGAAAGAAAGCAGTGTTCCTATCCCCCTCCTAAAGCCAATCAATATGAGATTTTTGCTTCTAGAAGATCTCTTCCCGAAGTTCCCACTCTTCTAAACCCTTTAGAGCCAAGGACTCAGCCATACCAAGGGCAGAGGTCAACCCCTGGTCCCGAATTTGACGAGTGATAGTATCCAACTTGGACTAGGCAGCCATCTTCTAAGCTTGAAGGTTCCCAAAACATTGTTTATTCCATCTCTTAAGTCTGAACTTCACATGCTGAAGCCGCTTACTAAAAGTGAACATGGTTGTCCCATGAGAAGGCATCCCCTCATGCCACCAGTCCAGCATAAGCTCCTGAAGAGATGGATCTCTTAACCACATCAATTGGAATTTGAAGGAGGGATTTTTGGTGACACCATAAGCGGTGACAAAAAGCTTTATGGGCCAGTGATCAGAGCCCCTCCAATCAAGAATTTCAGAGCTGGTAATCAACCTACTATTCAACCAATAACAGGAGACAAGAAATCTATCAAGCCTTTCAGAGATAGCCTCCACACCACATCTCCTATTATTCTAGGTAAAGACACCATTAGAAGGCTTCACATCAATGAGATTCAAGGAACCAATCATATCCCTGAGAAAATTAGCAGAAGGGTCTAACCTGGCTAACCCACCACGTTTTTCATCTAAGCAAGTAACAACATTAAAATCACTAGCCATAATCCATGGGAGAAACGGGTCCAAGGCTCGGATGAAACAAATGTGAGCCCAAAGATTTGACTTACCTAAAAGATCCGTAGGAGCATAAATATTGGATAAGAGACACCTTTCTCCAGTAACAAAACTAGAAGCAACCAGAGAAATGGAAGACCGACTAGACATCCACCATAAGGGGGAAACTTTCCTCGGGTTCCAGAAGCAAGCCACACCCCCTGCACTGTTCAAAGCACCTACCCCCTGCCAATTGCCTTGAGGCCAGATACGCGAAGCACAATTAGCAAGCCCATCAATAGTAAGCTTAGTTTCCTGGATAAAGACAACATCCGGTAACTGAGATTCAATTAATCTGCGAACAACCTTTTGTCTAGGGATGCTGTTCAACCCCCTTACATTCCAAGATAAAACAATCATTTATGGGGGTGGGAGAAATGGGAATCAATGGGCTTCACAGACCCAGACTCAACCAAAGTATCACCCATAAGCTTAACCTTCTCTTGATCAGTCTTCCTTCCACTCTTTGACGGTTTATCAAGAGGCCCCTTTTTAAAGGATTTCTGATGTAAGCCTAATGTAGGAGGAGCTTTATTACCCCTCACAGGATCTGAAGCCCCCTTAGGAGCAGGGGGATCAGGAACCACCGCAACAGAGTCCTTCGGAGTCTGTGACTCCTGCAGAATCCCGAAATCCTGAGCATGAGCCGAAGAGTCCATAGCCTTCTAATCCTTCTGATGAACCTCTGGAGATAGAATTTGATCCTCTTTCCTTGCATCATCATCCTGAGCATCTTGCAGACCCTTAGCCCCAGAAGAGAGCTCAACTGGAATACCCTCCTCCTGGGTCAAATCATCAAGAACCTCAAACTTGTTAAAGTTGCCTTCATTTTTTTGGTTTTATAAATATTAGAAACTCTATTTTACTTTTTTATAATTTTAGAAATTCTAGCAATTTCACTTGTTAAAATTTTATTTTATATCAACTATGATTTTAATTTCTATAAATATCATAAATAATATTTCTATGATTTTTTATCTATCTTATTACATAATATATATAGGAAACCTGATATATATCAACTTGTTTGAATCCATTTTAGAAATTTGATTAATGTGTGTTTGTTGTAATAGATTCTTTAGTTGCATAATAATATGATATCATTGGCTTATCTTCTAGGAATGTACAACACTACCACATGTGTATGATATTGAATATAATTGAGGAGAATGAATATTGTCTAAACATGAGGAAATTATATTGAATGAATAAGTATATAATTTACATCAGTTGTATTATAAGGCTTGTAGCCTATGATTTATCTTAGAACCCTAACCCTAACCCTACCCCTATTGAAATTCATTCTTAATTGAACCATATCCCTTACTGTAACTCTAACCTATTGAAGTTCAACCCAAATTAAACCTAAACACTAACCCTAACATTAATTCTAACTATAGTTGAATCCCAATCCTAACCTTAGTCAAACCTTGACCCTAATTGAATATGAATAGGCTAACCATTATTCTAATTGTATATCTTAATTATCCTAATTAAATATGAACCCTAACCATAACCCTAATTAAGTCCTAATTGAAATTTATAGTAATTGTAAGCCTCACCCTAATCCTAGTTGAATTCTAACCGCAATCCTAACCCTAACCCCAAACTTTATCCTACAACCCTTACCCTAATTGAACATCAATTGAACCCTAACCCTAAATCTAATTGAATCTTAACCCAAATTAGGCCCTAGCCCTAACACTATTTAATTCCCAACCCTAACCCTAATCCTTACTCTTTCCCTAACTTTGATCTTATCTTGGAAATCCTAACCCTAACCCTAATAGATATGTAACCTTAATTGAATGTAAACCCTAACCTTATGATCTATCTTAGAATCCTAACCCTAACCATAACCCTAATTTTGTTGAAATTCAACCTTAATTAAACTAAATCCCTAATCATATCCCACTGAAGTTCAATCCTAAATGAACCTAAACACCAACCCTAACCTTAATTCTAAATGCAACCCTAATTAAACCCTGAACTTAGGCCTAAATGAAACCTAAACCTAACATCACTTTAGCCCTAACTATAATTGAATATAATCCCAACCTTAGTTGAACCTTAAACCTAATTGAATATAAATCATAACCATAACCATAATTAATTCCTAATTGAATCTTAACTGTTACCATAATTGTAACTCTAACTATAATCCTAATTGAATTCTAACCCCAACCCTAAGCCTAACCCAAAACTTTATCTTAGAACCCTTACCCTAATTGAACATCAATTGAACCCTAACCAACCCTAATTGAATCTTAGCCCTAATTAAATCCTACCCCAAACACTAATTAACCATCTTAATTATAATTGAATCCTAATACTAACCTTAATTGAACCTTGGTCCTAATTGAATCCTAGGGTAACCCTAATTGAATTCTAATCCTAACTTAAACCTAACCCGAATTATAATTGAATTCTAACTTTAACTCTCATTCCAACTCTAATGATAATTCTGGCTCTAATACTAACCATGATTCTAATATCAATATTAATTATAACTATTTTACTAATTGAAACCTTGCCCTAACCATAATTCAAAAAAAAATTATATTATATTTTATAAACTTATACATTAAATTTTAATATTTAAGTTATACTAAAATATGAGATGTTCAATATTGATTATTATTTTTTTAAAAATAAAAATATATAATCAATAATTCATGCTCTTCAAATTGTATTCATTATATTTTGGATAATAGATTTTGGTCAATATATTATATTATAATATTCTATAATTTATTCATTTAGTATTTTGGATAATAGAAACAATTTTTGATTGATTTGATATTTTTTAAATTCATAATCAATTTTTTTTTTTTTAATTATTTTTATCAAAATTTCTATTATTAATTTATGTTAAAGATATCAAAGGGAATTTTAATATTTAAATTCAGGATTTATTAGGAAATAATTTTTTGAGAAATTTAAAATATTTTTTTACTAAAATATTTTGTATTTTACATTTAAAATGATTTTAAAATTTTATTAATATTTTAAATATTTTTCACAATTTTAAAATTATAATTAAATATTGAAAGTTTAGAGAAAGAAATAAAATAAATATAATATATATTTAAAAAAAATAAAATTGAAATATAATCTTTATCTTTTTAATTAAATGTTAAAATTTTATATTTAAAAAGTTTTAAATTGTTTTTATTAAACGCCATCACAAACGAAGAACGATATTTATTAGTGGCTGGATGGCGTTGCTTACCTTTTTAATTAAACTTTACCTTTTTAATTAAACTCTGCAGAGTTTGCACGGAATTGACGGCGGGGCGAGAAAATCAAGGAAAGTCGGCCGTAGCATGGATGAGACATGTACCATGGATAGTGCAGCCATCCATGCCCCGGTAGAAATTGTTGCCTCTATAGCCTTTGCCGAAAGCCAGTACCATTTTTTCACACGTACAGATTTTGAAGAACCAGCGGGCATTTAAAATTGAGTGGGAGGTTTAAATTTAAAAATGAGCGAGAGGTTTCAATGGAAAGGAAGTTTAAACAATTTTCATTTGTTTTGCAGGTTCGGTCACGTCTAGTATGGGGAGTGACAAATGGCAATGGAGACAGTGTGTTGGACGATGGAACTGTCGCCATAATTTAAAAAAGGAAAATCAAGGTACACGGATGTCCATTTCTCTTTGATTATCCGATTTTTATGGTTGTGGCATAAGGAACATTAGAATGATTTGTAGATTTGAGATTTTGATGTTTATGTGCTTTTGTTGTAGCTGCAAGAGACTGATAGAAAGCATAACCATTCATGGTCAAAATCGAAATTGAAATCACATCATATAGAACGCCTTGATTTATTCCACTTCAGCAAATATTGTGGTGCGCAAACGACTGTGTTGGTCATATCACATGAACTCAAACAATTGTGGCTTTTATCTTTGTATTGTTATTTAATATAGAAACCTTGAATATAACGATAAACATCGTATGGAGAAGGGTGAGGTTAAATACAAGTAACTTTATTTCAACTCTGTTTTGGTTTTCATAGTGAAGGGGTTGCTTCTGACATCGGACATGACTTGTGATCGTGATCTATATCTTTTTGTGAAGGTCCTCATTTCTTGGTTTGAAACAAGGTTATATGTAGTCATAGGTTTAGGTGAATACTCTAAACAAGAGATTCTTTCACTCCACTATTTTTCAAAATGTGAATTCTTTTTGCTTCTTTTATGAAGATTTGTGAAATGAGGATGGGTTATTAGGGTATGTGTATGCCAGGGCTGGGTATTTAGAAGATATGGGCATGTTATGGGAAGATACTTTTGAAACACTCCACCCCCAATCTGTTAGGGGAAATTTAGAAAAACAAGATGGCTCCTTAGATTTATCTCTATTGTGCAGGGCTTGAATGATTAGTTATCCTAGAGAATTGGTTGTGATGTGCAGGGACTTGTGAGGAGTCTATGTGGAATCAATTATGAATTTGACCAGTGACAGTCTATATGGAATCAATCAGGAGTTTTAGATGAATTCTTCTCATAGAGAGTGCTTTTAATGAATACATTTTGTCTTTGGGCTAAAAGTCATGTTGATTGTCAATCAAATTTTTGAGTGCCTTGAGCTTTGGGCATGGTTAGAAAACAAGGCTCTTTTTGTTTTCCATTTTGTCCCTAAGATGACTATAGCCATCTTGGTGGAAATCATATTTTTTATTATGATTTGTTGATATACTTTGTAGATATTGCAGCCCTTTATGACGATTGGGCCATGAATTCATAGCATTTTATTAATAAAACTATGTATACTGTCCATTAAATTTGGCATTGTTGTTTTGAGCTACTCTATTTCCTGAAAATATTTACCTTTACCTTTACATTTATCTATTTTTGTGCTTGTATTTCTATAGGAGTTAGCCTGAAGTAAAGCTATAGCTAACATCTAAGTCCTTCAATTGCATCCTATTTGTCGCACACTCTTATAAATGTGCAGGTATAAACTTCATAGATTCATATGATTATAACTTAACCATTTTTGCACATGCTATCATGTCTAGGTTGCATGTCTAAGTTGATTTAGGGTCCCTTATTGGTCAATTATTTATTTGGCCATTGGTATCCATTTCTTATGTTTTTGCATCAATTTTCTTATCTGTGATGCATACATCTCCTACATAGTTATACCTCTAGAAAATTACTAATTATTATTTTCTTATGGGTAGTTTTATTCTAATGAGCTTTGTGTTTTGCTACCAGGAGTCCCAAACTTGATGGGTTGCATCGATAATAGCAAAATAAAGAAGACTTTGAAGAAGCAAATTTTCATAGACAAGAGGGTTGGTTGACATATTGGGTAGTGAAATTTTTTGGTGAAGTTCACACGTTTGAGATCTACAACAAGTGTTTGGCTTACAAGTGATATATAGGAAAACTTCTTAGTGTTTCTAGTAGAGCCCATTTTATAGTCTTTTTTCAGTGTAATGGCATTTGGATCAGAGTGTAATCTCGTTCTTACTAGCCCCCCTTAAACAAAGGGAGTAGAATTCACACTAGAAAGCATTCTCAATATAAAGAAACCTTTGCCTGAGATTTGAGAGGAAAATGAGGATTTTGAAAATGTTGAGCGCTCATGAAGAGTAGTTGCTATTGAAACTATTGTAAATGCATAAAATATCTCATTGTAGAGAATGGATCACTATCATTTAGGGTTTTTTTCTTCCTATTAGAGGACCATCTTCCTCATTTCTATGATCTTG
>VDFB02153236.1:0-23910 GCA_007258455.2 Sequoia sempervirens | reverse complement strand
AATTATATTTTTTTAGAAACTAGACTCCATTCTACAATTTACAAAAATAAAATTTAAAAAAATCTTTTAGTTTCAAAAATTTGAGAACACGGCCAAAATTACACTTTTTAGGAAGTGCCCTTAGAAAATTAATAAAATCAAGTATTCATTAAAAATTATTAGAAAATATCCAGTCCTTACCATACTATTATCTAACTTCATTGGGCGATTTTAAAAATACTAAAAAAGTCCCTTAAGATAACAAGGTCACACACAAGAGTTGCTATGTTATGTTTTCTGAAACAACAGCAATTTGTGTCCCTCTTTGAACCCCATAATCTCAACCATTTTGAAATAAATTAGTAGTAGTTTAAGTAGACTCGGAACACTGCGGTCCTTGTTTTTGTTCCATCAAAAAATTTTGAGTGTAGCTATCCTCAATTTCACGTCCAAGGTCAGTATTTCCTGATTTCAGAAAAAAAGTGGCCACTTAAGCCCCTTTTTTGGGAACCATCTTGGTGCACTTACCCTTAATTTAATTTAGATTTTGACTCAAGGACATAAAATATGTCAATATCTTTTCAAAGTTGAAAGCATTATAATTGGTTGAGAGTCTTTATCAATATTCAAATAATAATATTTATTATTTCATAAAGTTTAATCAATATTGTTTAAACAATAGTCTTAGAAGTTATTTTATAGATATGATTGCATAAAATTTTGTAAAACTTGAGGTTCATGATAAAATAGAATTGAGAATTATTAAAGTTGGCGCATTTCTATAAGGGACTTACAATTAATTAAAGCTAGGTAATGTGCTTCATGTGTTTGATATGACAGTGGGTGGTTTGGTATAGTTTAAGAACCAAAGCTGCTAGCTAGATGACCATGATGTCTATATTATTTGATTACCAACTTGAAATAAATTAATTAATGTGATGTGGCTTAAGCTATGGTTATTCCTAGGGTTGTGTTGTACCTTAACAAATTTATGGCTCAAAGAGCATAAGCTTTGGTGGAAACATAGTTTTCATTATGTCAAATGTACTGTAGAGAGCTCTAAAAGATTGTTACAACCTATGTGAATTAATCAAAAAGGTGTGTACCTTGCTACAAGAAGCCTATTTTTAGGGCACAAAGGACTCATTCGCCTTTAGTGGTGAATGGGTCCATGTTAGTGTTTCTAAAACTAAGATCTAGGTGGTTTTCCTTAATGTCTGCACTCTTAGATTCTCGGTTATCAACTCCCAAAAACCTGTATTTATTTTGTAGATTCAATTCTTTGTTCTTTCCCTTTGAAGGTCAACTTCACAACCTGTAAATCTATAAACACGCATTCAAGGGAAGAAAAAATTGTTTATTGTTAGTGAATTGGGGTTTACCTAAGTGAAACCCCTTGTAGTTAATTAAACCAAATGATGAAATAATGTAATTGAAATGATGCAGTGTAGGTACCTTGGATTTTGTCTTGTAATTCAAATCTACAAAATAACATGTAGTGGCAATGAAGAATACAGATCTTGATCTTGAATAAGATGTGAACAATGCTTGCAAGTAGATCCTCAATGCTACACTCACAATCTTAGCTTAACAACATGCATGAATGTACTAAACCCTAGACATGATAGAATGATCTTGAATTTTTCCAATGATCACTCGATAATCTACCTTAAAATTCCTTTGAAAATGCTCTTGTGATGCTCTATGATTCTCTCTTAAAATTGCTAGAATGCTTCATAAACTTGCTAGGATGTCTTGTAAAGTTGCTAGGTGAAATAATGTGAATTAACCCCTTACTTATACTAAACAAAGAGATTAGCCCTGAAATTCAAACAATTGAAGACAACACAAAATCTAGAGATAAAAATTACTAAATTCATACCACAATGAAATTCAAACAGGATGTCCTCATTAAGGGAGGACCCATTTGCCACCTAAGGCGAATGGGTCTTGGCATTGTTTTCTAGGACCATTCCTTCGGGGCATGAAAGAACTTCAAAAAACCAAGTAGAATCAACTGATAAAGGGCATCCTATAGATGGAGGACCCATTCGCTAGCTAGGGTGAATGGTTCCCAACACCAATTTCTAGGACCCTAATTTTTCTCAATTAATTGTGATGTAATTTAAATTTTGGGTGGTAGGATAGATCTTCGAGAGGTGTCACTAATAAGGCTTAAATTTGAATTAAAGGGGCTAATTAACTCAAATTAACTACAATTAATTAAGAGGATCTTAGATAAATGTGAAAGTGTGTGACAACACTTTACAACACTTAAATAAGGTACACATTAGGTACATTTCATTAAAAGGGGCCCATTAGGCTTAATTAATTGAACAAACCTTAGAAAAGTGTGAAAGTGTGTTACAACACTTTGCAACACGTTTTCAAAGAAAAAATTAAGGTATGTTTTAATCAAATAAGGGGCCCTAGAATGATGTGAGTGTTTACAACACATTACAACACTATTCGAAGATACCATAAAGTTAACTTTATGATAATTATTCCCAAATAAAGTAAGGAAAAAGGATACTTTTTCCATTACTACATATATACATTCAATGAGATGATGCTAAATATTCAATAGACCATAATAGGACCAAAGGGTGGATGCCATGAAGCTAAAAGATAGGAAAATTTCTCAAAATTAAGGATGTATTGTAATAAATTAGTTATATTGGTCTATCTAAATAATTAGGATAATGGATAAAAATATGATAAGGAGGAAATCATGACACCCCTCAATAAAGGATCAATATCATGAAGGTTTGCAATTGATGTGATCATATAAACTTAATTTTCAAACTCCTCGACATTTCCTCCATGAAAAAAGGTCTAGTGGGCTCAATATGCCACCTTGGGTGTATGATTCCCATCCACATGGGACCTATATGCCACAAGTGGCTTCTGAGTCCCATTTGGCCCCTTTTTAAGGTTTTGACTAGAAAATCAAGATTTTAAGTTCAAATTTCTTGAATGTCGGCCTTTGGCATCTAATAAACATTAAATTAGATGGATTTCCTATATAAAAAAAGTCTCGAATCATTATTTCACCAAGCCTTCATGATATCACCATAAGCCATCAAGAGTTAAGCATTCCAAGACTTCACAAGAGTGTCAAGAGAGTTTACAAGAGCATTTCTAAGGCATTCAAGGGAAAATTTCTTCATCAATTATTGTAGCAATTCAAGATCCATTATCATGTCAAGGTCATCAAGCATCAAGCATGTTGTTGAGCTATTGTTGTGATATTGCATTTAAGATCAAAGAGTAAACATTGTTCTACACCTATTTTAAGATCTAGATCTACATCCTCCATGGACAGTTCATGTTATATTGCAAATTTACAAGACACCATTCAAGGTATCGTTACTCATATTTCATGTTCCATGTTTCATCTTTCATGTTCCTATTTCATTATCTCATCATTTGGTTTAATTACATTTTGTAAAACTTGAGGTTCGTGAGAAAATAGAATTGAGAATTATTAAAGTTGGTGCATTTATATATGAGACTTACATTTAATTAAAGCTAGGTAATGTGCTTGATGTGTTTCATATGACAGTGGATGGTTTGGTATAGTTTAAGAACCAAAGTTGCTAGCTAGATGACCAGGATGTCTATATTATTTTATTACCAACCTGAAATAAATAAATTAATGTGTTGTGGCTTAAGCTACGGTTATTCCTAGGGCCGTGTTGTACCTTAACAAATTTATGGCTCAAAGAGAATAAGCTTTGGTGGAAATATAGTTTTCATTATGTCAAATCTACTGTAGAGTGCTCTACAAGATTGTTACCACCTATGTGAATTAATCAAAAAGGTGTGTACCTTGCTACAAGAAGCCTATTTTTAGGGCACAGAGGACTTATTCACCTTTAGTGGAGAATGGGTCCCTATTACTATTTCTAAAACTAAGATCTGGGTGGTTTTCCTTAATGTCTGCACTTTGAGATTCTCGGTTATCAGCTCCCAAAAACCTGTACTTAATTTTGTAGATTCAATTCTTTGTTCTTTCCCTTTGAAGGTCAACTTCACAACCTGTAAATCTATAAACACACATTCAAGGGAAGAAAAAATTGTTGATTGTTAGTGAATAGGGGTTTACCTAAGTGAAACCCCTTGTAGTTAATTAAACCAAATGATGAAATAATGTAATTGAAATGATGCAGTGTAGGTACCTTGGATGTTGTCTTGTAATTCAAATCTGCAAACTAACATGTAGTGGCAATGAAGAATGCAGATCTTGATCTTGAATAAGATGTGAACAATGCTTGCAAGTAGATCCTCAATGCTACACTCACAATCTTAGCTCAACAACATGCATGAATGCACTAAACTCTAGACATGATAGAATGATCTTGAATTGTTGCAATGATCACTCGATAATCTACCTTAAAATGCCTTTGAAAATGCTCTTGTGATGCTCTATGATTCTCTCTTAAAATTGCTAGAATGCTTCATAAACTTGCTATGATGTCTTGTAAAGTTGCTAGGTGAAATAATGTGAATTAACCCCTTACTTATACTAAACAAAGAGATTAGCCCCGAAATTCAAACAATTCAAGATGACACCAAATCTAGAGATAAAAAATACTATATTCCTACCACAATCAAATTCAAATAGGAGGTCCTCATTAAGGGTGGACCCATTTGCCACCTAGGGCAAATGGGTCCTTGCACTATTTTCTAGGACCATTCCTTCGAGGCATGAAAGAACTTTAAAAAACAAAGTAGAATCAACTGATAAAGGGCATCCTATAGAGGGAGGACCCATTTGCTACCTAGGGTTAATGGTTCCCAACACCAATTTCTAGGACCCTAATTTTTCCCAATTAATTGTTATGTAATTTAAATTGTGGGTGTCAGGATAGATCTTCGAGAGGTGTCACAAATAAGGCTTAAATTTGAATTAAAGGGGCTAATTAACTCCAATTAACTACAATTAATTAAGAGGACATTAGATAAATGTTAAAGTGTGTTACAACACTTTACAACACTTAAATAAGGTACACATTAGGTACATTTTATTAAAAGGGGCCCATTAGGCTTAATTAATTGAACAAACCTTAGAAAAGTGTGAAAGTGTATTACAACACTTTACAACACGTTTTCAAAGGACAAATTAAGGTATGTTTTAATCAAATAAGGGGCCCTAGAATGATGTGAATGTTTACAACACATTACAACACTATTCCAAGATACCATTAAGTTAACTTAATGATAATTATTCCCAAATAAAGTAAGGAAAAAGGATACTTTTTCCATTACTACATATATACATTCAATGAGATGATGCCAAATATTCAATAGACCATAATAGGACCAAAGGGTTGATGCCATAAAGCCAAAAGATAGGAAAATCTCTCAAAATTAAGGATGTATTGTAATAAGTTAGTTATATTGGTCTACCTAATATTTAAACTCAATGATATGCAAGGATTCACTAAATGAACTAGAAAAGAGTATAAATTTGAACATCAAACTAGGAAAACATAGAAATGCACTTGACAACCTGAATGACCTAAAATCAACTCTGAATGATGGAAATGCTACTTTTAGGGTACACTAGGACTCATACACCACTTCTAGCATATCAGTCCTAGTCTAGGATTTCTAGACTAGAATAGGTTTCTGGTAGTGTAGATTTTGGATCTTCAATGGATAGAAACAATGGATCATGAATGGAAATATGAATTTAATCCCTAACCTTAAGTGTGTCTAAGATTATGAAACTAGAAATGCAATGCAACCATATTCTGATGTGCTTGAATGAGATGCATGTATTCGAATGAGATGAATGACTCACTTTGCAAGATCACTGACCACTGTAATAAGCCACAATAAGACATGTACCTTCCTTAGGTTGAAATTAGAGTGATAATGGAGGGTCAAATTACTTAGGAAACAAGTCATTAGGTGTGTTTTGATGGCTAGTTGCATCTCCCCAACCTAGAATACATCATCATTCACCATAGGAAACCATAATCAACCCTTGACAATGCTACATTTTGAATGAAAGTGAGCTTGAAGACATATAAAAACACTATAATGTTGCTTGAAGACTTCAAATTTGCTCGCTACTTGCCCTTGAATGCTCTTCTGAAAGAATGCTTGCGTACTTGTGAATTCTTAGACTTTGAAATTTCTCTTCTAGACTGAAGATAATAACTTAGAAGCTTGTTTATACAGGCATTACACCTAATTTATTGTTATTTAGATTTGAAAAGCTAACATCAACAAAAAATCTGAATTAAAAACATGAATTTCTCACTGAAACCCTAAAAATGGGCCACACGGGACTCATACGTCACTTGTGACATATAGGTCTCACCTAGGGGGACTCATACACCCAAGGTGGCATATGGGTCTTGATGAGCCCAAAATGTGCTCATAGTTTGGATATTATGATGAACTTTTAATACCTTTACTTTTGTTATTCATGGTTGTTTAAACTCTTTTGAAACCTTTTATTGGGATATCCTGTAGCGAAACACTTTCATATTCCTACAGCCTATTGTGTTGTCTTGTCTACATTTATTACCCCGTTGACTCCCTAAATGATTGGTATATCGCATGTAGTTTTTGAATGATGAAATAGATTTAAATGTGTGATTAATGAATGAATATTGTGTATGTGCCATGCGCCTTTTCTTTCACATCTATTACCTTGTGTTTCACAGGTTGTTGAAGAAAGTATGATCGAGTCAAGCGCAGCCGATCTTGGCCTTGCAATAAAGTCTATTTCCTGCACAACTTCGAGGAAGCTCTGGCGAAAACTCTTTGATTGAAACCATTGGGAAGGATTTTTAATGACAGTCAATCTGGAAAGAGTGGAGCGCTAGATTCTCTCTGGATCGGGTCGAATAGATAAATTCATTTTTGAAATCTGTTCCTTGATTTTGGGATACACTTTACTTCCACGTCTTTCTTTGTTAGGGTTAGTTAGTTAGTTCTCCCGATTTTAAATAAGTGCTCCTCCTGTGCGAGTGGGCAAGAAGATGGTTAGAAGTTAGATATAAGCATAGTGATAGGGATATAGCAGATATCATGTAAGAGTTAGTATGATAATAATAAAAAGCAGAATTTGTATGACAAGAGATAGAGTTTGTTGCTAGTTTTCATATCAACAAAGCGATGTATACCATTCTGAGTTTATGAATAAAGTTTGATGAAGTTCTGAGTTCAACACTTGCGTAATTAGTAGATGCTTGCTAAGGGGGCCCACTTAGTAAGTATTTGTAGCTAGTTAGTTAGCTATTCTTTTTCTGTTGATCATCAGTTAGATTTCATCTTTAAAGTTTTCGTACAAACTCAGTCTTGTATTGCTCCTGCAACATCGGGAATCCATCCCTGTGCCTGTTCCTGCAGCATAAGGCTAGTTCATAGTTTGAGTCTCAGTCATAGCTATTATGATTTCTATTTTGGCTAAATCATGGTTGAGTTAAAAGTATTTATTTCTGTTAAGTTGTGACCGAAACTAATTCTTAGTGCATATATTGTGCTGCGCTATTCAAAGTATACGTTCCCTAATTTGACAAGTAAATGAACGTCCATAAAGAGATATTGGTCACCTGCTGGAATGTCCAATTCCCAGGATATGTTTTACTGTGATTTTCATATCCTTTTGTGGGCGCGACCATTTTTGGCACCGTTGCCAGGGATGGTGTCAAGCTAAGAATTTTTCAGAAGTCATTTTTAGCATTAGTTTAGTTTGTTAATCAAAATTTTCAAAATCCTTCAAATCACCATTCATTCTATTGCATGCATAGAAGAAGAGATGTGTTGGGAAGGTTTCTCCCTGAAAACCTATTTGTTGAACTACCATTTGACCCAGCCGACAAAGAACCTAAGGAAAACCCAGTCGCTCTGATATTCCAGCAAGCAAATATGGCAAATAATCCACCTAATCCACCTCCTACTTTTGAGTGTCCCATTGTTCCCTAGCGAGATACTGACAATCTTAAAAGTATTCCTTCTTCACTACTTCCCAAGTCCAGCAAGCAAATATGGAAAATAATCCACCTCCTACTTTTGAGTGTCCCATTGTTCCCCAGCGAGATACTGACAATCTTAAAAGTATTCCTTCTTCACTACTTCCCAAGTTCTATGGCCTAGTTATGGAGGACCTTGAAACTTTCCTGTTTGAGTTTTATATCCTCTGTCGTAGTTATGACTATACTTCAGATGCTCACAAGCTGAAGTTGTTTCCTTCCACCTTGAAGGAAGGAGCTCTCAGATGGTTCATGAGTTTGGGAATAGGTGTTGTTAATAGTTGGGCAGCCATGCAAACAAAATTCCTTGAGAAATATAAGGAATATTATAAGAGTGGCAGTAAGGGAGACGATATATTCAGAATTCAGCAGAAGGAGGATGAAAGTTTGGAGGATTATATTTCAAGATTCTTGTTTTCTCTGAAAAAGAACTCAAACCATACTCTCAATGAAGACTCCCAGAAGCTACTTTTTCTAAGAGGGATCAGTGACGCCTGTATAGATGCTCTGGACCTGATCGGAGGAGGTGATATAACCCAACTACCTTGGGATGATATTAAGAAAATATGTCTTAATTACTCCCGAGAAAATGTGAAGAAGGGTAGAGGTCATCAAGCTACAGTGGGTAAATCTTCTTCTAGTGGAGTTTCCCGAATGGAGATCACAAATTTGCTGTCTAATTTCAAGCAGGAAATCATTAACAACATGGCTACACAGTTGGACACTATGCAAGCTTGAAAGAAACATGATGAAGCTGAAGCAATCTTGGCCGAGTTCTTTCCACATTGTAGACAAAAGAAGTGTGACTGCAGATGCAAGATGGTGGCCAACATGGAGGCTAAACAGTTGCCTACTAGTTTTAAAATGATAGAAGGTGATGATGATCAAGTCTTCTTTGTTGCACAAAGGAGGCCATGGGCCCCAAGACAAGGTATGCCTCAGGACCCTTTACAAAATTTTGGTTCATATAATAGTCAATGGAGAAATCAGTACCCTCTAAACTATGGGCCATACTCCCAACCTCAGTGGAATCACCCTTGGCCAAATGCCCAGTAAAACTATTGGCAAGCCTCACAAGGTAACTGGCAACCACCTCAGCAAAATCAGTGGCAGCCTCCACAAGGGAATTGGCAGCAGCCTAACCAATGTAGAGGAGGCCAACAATGGTCAAATCCAACCATAGGTTTCCTGTAGCAACCCCAACAATAATCCATTATGCCACCTCCTGCACCTAATCAAGGTCAGAATCCAAAATCAACCCAACTACCAGCTCAGGCAGCACCTAATCCAAATAACCAGCAACCGCAGCAGTAGCAAGTCTATTTTGCTGATCCTAATCATCGGCCTGCCTATGCTCTTAACCTGAATAATATTAATTTACGTTCAGGAACCGTGCTACCCACACCATCTCCTCCCATAATCTTAGAGTTACCACTTGAGGAGACTGACCAAGAAGAAGAAGATATCAATGACCAAGCCCAACCAAATCAGCCAGTTCAGATTCCATCATTACCTAAGTCATCTGATAAGGTGCCCCCTCCTTTCCCGCAAAGATTGGAAGGTGAAAATGTGAAGAAACAAGAGGAACCCACCTTTGATATCCTTGACCAGCTAAAGCATATATGTGTGAAAATTACCTTGTTCCAAGCAATCAAAGAAGTACCTATCTATGGCAAGGCCATCAAGGAGGCATGTTTGAAGAAACCAGGGAGGAAAAAGATAGACCCTCAAACTATCCATGTAATAGGCCAACTCTCTGACTTAATGCTAGGGAAGCTTAGCATCCCAAAATATTTAGATCTAGGAAGTCCTGTTGTGGAGATAAATTTTAATAGGTTGCAAATTAAGAATGCCTTAGTAGATCTTGGTGTAGCTATCAATGTCATGACAAAGGACCTGGTTATTAAACTTAATATTTCAGATATAAGGACTACACCTACAATATTACAGCTTGCTGATAGCTCAACTATCAAACCTAATGGGGTAGTTGAAGACCTGGTAGTTACCTTGGATTCCTGGGAATACCCCACTGATTTCATGGTCTTATCCCCAAAAGCATCATTGGGGGGATACCCTGTCATACTAGGAAGGCCTTGGTTGGCTACTGCTGATGCTTGCATTGGTTGTAGGTTGGGTGACATGACAATATATGATGGATATAGCACAAAGAAACTTACTCTCTATTCTCCAGCACTGCCCCAACTTGAGTCTGGAGATGTTGCTTGGCCAAATTTGGGAGAAGAGGAAGAAGTGAACTCTGTGGCCAATTTAATGATGATTACCAGAGAGCCTTTCATTGCACACCAAGAAGAAGAAGATGTACTGTCTAATATTTTGCTGAATAACTACGGTACTAAATACTTTCATTGTGAGAAAAATCTATGTTCCTTGCAGACTATTCTTTCTCCATCCACATCAACTCATTATCCTGCAGCAACAGATTGCTTGCACACCTTACTACCCCATGAGGTAGACATGCCATTTCTGTCTGAAGTATCTATGATAGACTTAACCTCCCAAGTTGAGGTAGCTGCAGGAAAAACCTTGTGCATTAATAAAAACCTCACCCGTGAGCAACAAGAATCTATGATCAAAATGCTTACCAGCCATAAGTCATCTTTTGCATGGGATTATGGAGATATGAAGAGCCTAGACCCAAAACTCTGTACACATCGCATATATATTAACAGTGACTTTAAACCTGTCAGGCAGCCTCAAAGAAGAATCAATCCAGCTTTGAGAGAGATTGTTAAAGAAGAATTGCAGAAAATGTTGACAGCTGGCTTTATCTACCCAATCTCTGATAGTCAACAGGTTTCCCCATTGGTCATTATTCCTAAGAAAGGAGGAAAATGGAGGGTATGTGTAGATTACAGAGAACTTAACTTAGCAACAAAGAAAGATTACTTTCCTCTTCCATTTATTGATCAAGTTTTGGATAATTTAGCTGGAAAGAAGTACTTCTCATTCTTGGATGGCTTCAGTGGATACAATCAGATCAAGATTGCTCCTGAGAATCAGGAAAAGACTACTTTTACATGCCCTTGGAGAACCTTTTCCTATTTAGTTTTTCCCTTTGGTCTCTGTAATGCTCCTGCAACTTTCCAGAGGGCAGTCAGAAGCATCTTCTCAGACATCTCATATGATTGCATGGAAATATACATGGATGACTTTACTATTTATGGTAAGACATTTGAGGAAGCTCAAGCTAACTTGGAAAAAATACTACAGAGATGTGAAGATCACAACTTATCGTTGAATAGTCAAAAGTGCTTCATGATGATGCAGGAGGGAATAGTGCTCGGTCACTATATTTCTGCTGCAGGAATTCAGGTTGATCCTGCTAAAATTGAGATCATCTCTAAGTTACCCTTCCCTACTAAGCAGAAGGAGGTATGAAGTTTTCTAGGCTATGCAGGATACTACAGAAGATCCATCAAGGACTTCAGCCAAATAGCAGGTCCCTTATACAATCTGCTGAAGAAAGATGCCGAGTTTGCTTGGATAGAAGAATGTGAAAAAGCATTTCTTGACTTGAAAGTCGCCCTCACATAGGCACCTGTTCTGAAAGGACTTGATTAGTCACTCCCATTTCATATTCATACTGATGCCTCAGATTATGAAATTGGGGCAGTGCTAGGGCAGAAGGATGGATCAATTGAACATGCACTCTACTACATAAGCAAAAATCTGCAAGGGGCTGAATTCAACTACACTGTTACAGAAAAAAAATGTTGGCAATCATCTACGCCCTCAATAAATTCAGGCATTATATCACTGGTTATCAGATATTTTTCCACACTAATCATGCAACAATTCGGTATCTCATGAAAAAAAGCTCCATATCTGGGAGACTGGCAAGATGGTTATTGCTGATGCAGGAATTTGATATTACAATTGTGGACAAGCCAGGTAAAGCCAACGTAGTTGCTAATTTCCTTTCTAGAATTCAAAGGCAAGATGACTCTGCACTTATTGAAGACTCCTTTCCTGATGAGCACCTGTTTGCAATCAATGTTATTCATCCATGGTATGTTGATATAGCAAATTATCTGGCAACAGGAAGAACTCCTCCTCAATTCTCTCCTAAGGAAAAAATATTATTGGTAGAAAAAAGTTTTAACTTTTCTTGGATTGCAGATTGCATGTTTTATACAGGGCCAGATCACGTTATGAGGAGATGTGTACCAGAGGAGGACACTCATGACATACTGTATGCCAGCCATGATGAGCCATGTAGCGGATATTTTGCTGCCAAAAGGACAGCAATGAAAATTTTAAATACTGGTTACTATTGGCCAACTTTATATAGAGATGCAGCCAAGTATACAAGGAGATGTGACAGATGCCAAAGGATGGGAAGACCAACTCACTCTGATGAAATGCCTCTATTTTCACAAATTGTAGTTACACCATTCGACAAATGGGGACTAGATTTTGTGGGACCAATTGACCCACCTTCCAATGGTAAGTCCTACATTCTTGTGTGCACATATTATGTCACAAAATGGGTAGAAGCTAAACTTGTGAAACATGCTAGGGATAATAAAGTGGTTGAATTCCTATATGAGAAAATATTTACTAGGTTTGGTGTTCCTAGGGAGATAGTGACAGATCAGGGAGCATAATTTACTTCTACACTTATCACAGCTTTAGTCAATGAATACAATATATGGCATAGGAAATCAACTCTTTATCACCCCCAGGCCAATGGCCAGGTTGAAGTCACTAATAGGGACATAGAAGCCATTTTGACTAAAACTGTAGATTTGCATAAGAAGGACTGGGCCGCTAGGTTACCTGAAGCTATATGGGCCTACCGTACTACCTGGAAGACTGCTACAGGATTTACACATTTTGAAATGGTGTATGGTAAAACAACTATGATGCCAATAGAATTTGAACATAAGACTCTCCGAATAGCACTAGAGCTGGACATGGATTTAACAAATGTACAAAAGGACAATCATACAGCTCAATGCTCTGGATGAACTCCGAAAGCATGCCCTCCAGCACACTAAAATGATACAAAATTAGCGAATAAGGTGGCATGATAAATACATTAAGTAGAAGAAGTTCAAAGTAGGAGATTGGGCTCTACTTTATGACTCACGGTATAAGAACAGTCCATGAAAATTACAGACTAGATGGTTGAGGCCGTATGAAATTGAGAATGTATTTGCTAATGGTACAGTTCAACTTGTTACAATTGATCTTGTTAGATTCAAGCTATTGGTTAATGGACACTACCTTCGGTTGTACCGTAAACTAGTCTCAAAAGAAGAATTCATGCAACAGTTCATTCAGGATCCTGCCACTACTCTTCCTGCAGTCGAAGGCTTTAGCCTTTCTCCTACAACTTCATCGTAATTTTGAAAAGTATGCTCATAATAAAGGTTTTCTTTTTAAGGAAACCCCTTTTTCTTCATTTTCATTTATCGCCACATCTCACTTCTTTCTCTTCCATCCATCCATCCTATCCATCCATTCCATCCATTCATCTCAACCGGCCACGTCACCCATCCACCTCATTCATCCACATCAGCCTTAATTATGATATCATTCCCAACTGTCAACTCATGCCGAAGCCGTCATCTTTCTCAACACGTACACGCATTTATCAAAGGTATGCCATATCTTTTTTTATTGCATATTTGATTTATTTTATTCTATTCATTTACTGCTATGACCGTACCAGTCATTATTACCCGATCTCTGCCTATTCTTTAGTACATGTGAGGACACATGTCATACTCTAAGTAGGGGGCAGGGTAATCCACTTTTAAAACCTATCTTTTTGCCGCTGCCACAACTGCTCAAATAACCTTTCTTTATTATTTTTCTGGTACTTTCCAAATATGATCGCATGTCTTTTTCATTGCATGTTTTTCTTGTAAATTACAATCAAAACTGCTTGTTCAAAAAGTTCATTTTTGGAAAAAGAGAAATGTGACGGCATGATAAAGAAAAAAAAAACCGGAACAAAAAGGGAAATAGAGAGGAAATTTTTGAATTTTCAGCAGGGAGTTGAGTTCAATTGGAGAAAACCTATGAACATGGGTGGTCAGCTGGTGCGACATGAGCCTGTAGCTCATGAGTTATTATTGCAAAATCCTCAAACAGTCCAGGCATTCAACCTCTGTGGATGGTTAAACTACTTCTTGAGTTTAAATAATTTTGATGAGGAGGCTGCTGGCGAATTTTTGATAACCCTTTCTGAAGGGGAGGCTACTGTATGGGGTCTAGCGGTTGTTGTAACTGAAGACAAAATTGCTGAAGTAACCGGGCTTCCAGCCGTTGGAGAAATTTTTTCTTCAGATGCTGCCTCTGCAAGGGCTGAATTTTCAATACCCACTGATGGACCTTTGGAAGTCTCCAAGCAGGGATGCAAGTGAGTATCGTTGCCTCCTCCTTATTCAGAATACACTGCTTACACAATCAGGTATTTAACCTATGAAGGTTGTTTCTCTTACCTGCATTCTTACCATTTCAAATTATTAAGTCATATGAGGCATGGGTTCGTTGTAAATGTTCTAAATTTCTTCTTAAAATTTCTGGAACAAAGTGTCCATAGAACCCAACAGGGGAAAGATAATTCTATTGCTCACCATGGCCTTATCAAATTATTGATTGAACACTCTTTGAGAGATGTCTCACCTCTTTCCTGGCAACAATTCGTTGCCCAAAAGAGCTTGCAAATTCTAGAACCCCCTAGGGTACGTACCCCACGGCCTCAGAAAAAGAAAGAAGAAATTGCGTCTACCAGTAGAAGAACAGGGCAAGGGTCATCTACTCTTGTAGCACCTGGTCCTGCAGCTCTCACACCTAAATCCTCTACTCGGGTACAAACTAGGTCTGCCACTAGGAGAGAGAAGGGAAAAATAAAGGCAGAAGAGTCCCCAGAGTCTGACCCTCGTTCTCGGAAAAGGAAATGCCCTTCTCCTGCAGCATCTTCCCCTGTAGTTGTCTCTCCTACAGCAACACCTGTTGCTATTACCAGTTCACCATCATCCTCTGGCAGGGCAGAACCCTCTAGACAGACCAGAAAGAGGAAGGCTACAAGAACACCTCCTACAGCCGCACCAGTGCCAAGAAGAGTTTCCACAAGGAAACAATGTAAGACCTCCCCTTCTTCACCTCAACCAGAGGTTATTGTAATTTTAGAAGGGTCTGTAGAGTTTGAATTTTATGTTTCTCAGAATGTGTCTGAGAATGCTACACAGAGTTTATTTGTTCCTGAAAAGGAACAAATTGAGACAAAGGAAATTGAGCATAATGAAAAAGGGGTACCAAGTCTTGATGAATTGACTGCCGTTGCTATGCAGATTTCAGAGGAAGCACAGTCTTCTCCACTGTGGCAACCAGAATTCATCCTGCAGTAAGAGCAGGAACAGATTGAACAATTGGATGTGGCCGGTGAAGCTACATTTCCCCCTACCACTTGTCAAGCCATTGTTGTTTATAAGAAGACATTTTTTATTAAGTTTATGGAATATGTCAAAGCTAACTGGGAACCAGTTACATTGCAAACCCTGACTTTCTGGCACCTAGCCCAGACTGACATGCAACAAAGTCTATGGGAGGTAGAAAGGAAGAAACTGAAAAAGGAAATTGAAAGTCAGAAACAGGAAATTCTTGAGTTACAAGGAAAAATGGATGAAATGTTAAAAGTAACTGGTTAGATTATGGAATGCAGACCACCACCCAGAGTTTATGCTCTGTGCCTTATGGAACAATTCTTATGGTTCCAACTAATGAGAATTTCCAGAAATCAAGATCCTATACTTCACACTGCTAAAGAATTCTACGATGCATACCAAACAGCCCCTAATTGGCTAAGAAATTCTCTGTGTGAATTTTATTTGCATGGCTTTTTAATTCCATTTGAAACAGAATGGAACCCTCTTCTGTATATTGGCAATATCCATTTGAGATCATTTATGTCATGGGCATCAAATGAAGCAAATTATGGCAGACAATGGGAAACATATGAGGAAGCCGAAAGGAATGAGCCTGTTCCATTGCGCCCTCAAAGTTCAGACCCCCATGCAATGTTAAAAACCTAGTTTACTCTGACATATGGCATTCACAATAATACAGCCAGGATGAAAATATTTGATCTCAGGAAACAGGTATATGATGAATTTCAGGAACAGTCATATTCATTTTGGAGACTGCCATACACCAGAAGTGAGAAAAGGTGGGAAAGATTAACTGTTGGGCTAAGAAGGTCTGAGCCTCACAGTCCCCTAAATTTCATAGCAGCTCTTAAACGATCAAGCAGATATATACAGTTGGGACTTCAAAAGAGATTTGAACTATGGTTGCCATTAACATAAGTCTATTTCCTGCATGACTTCAAGGAAGCTCTGGCGAAGACTCTTTGACCAAAACCGTTGGGAAGGATTTTTAATGACAGTCAATCTGGAAAGAGTGGAGCGCTAGATTCTCTCTCGATCGGGTTGAACGGATAAATTCATTTATGAAATTTGTTCCTTGATTTTGGGATACACTTTACTTCCACATCTTTCTTTGTTAGGTTTAGTTAGTTAGTTGTTCTCCTTATTTTAAATAAGTGCTCCTCCTACGTGAGTGGGCAAGAAGATGGTTAGAAGTTAGATAGAAGCATAGTGATAGGGAGATAGCAGATATCATGTAAGAGTTAGTATGATAATAATTAAAAAAAGAATCTGTATGACAAGAGATAGAGTTTGTTGCTAGTTTTCATATCAACAAAGCAATGTATACCATTTTAAGTTTATGAATAAAGTTTGATGAAGTTCTGAGTTCAACACTTGCGTAATTAGTAGATGCTTGCTAAGGGGGCCCACTTAGTAAGTATCTGTGGCTAGTTAGTTAGCTGTTCTTTTTCTGTTGATCATCAGTTATATTTCATCTTTAAATTTTTCATACAAACTCAGTCTTGTATTGCTCCTGCGCCATTGGGAATCCATCCCTATGCCTGTTCCTGCAGCATAAGGCTAGTTCATAGTTTGAGTCTCAGTCGTAGTTGTTATGATTTTTGTTTTGGTTAAATCATGGTTGAGTTAAAAGAACTTTGCATTGCCTTCCTATACCGTAGATAGAATTCTTTCCAAGTATTTATTTTTGTTAAGTTGTGACTGAAACTAGTTCTTAGTGCATATATTGTGCTTCCCCATTCAAAGTATACGTTCCCTAGTTTGACAAGTAAATGAACGTCCATAAAGAGATATTGGTCACCTGCTGGAATGTCCAATTCCCAGGATAGGTTTTACTCTAATTTTCATTAGTGATGATTTTGGACAACGATGGATTGTTAGAAAAATTGATGATTTTTGGTGATTGTGTTGGTATTTCAGTTTAAATAAGTCTCAAGATCTAAAATAAAGGGTCTTAGGGGCCTATTAAGGATTAATTAAAAGGTTTTTAATGCAAGGGTGCTAAAATAGGTTCAAATTAGTGTGAAATTATACTATCTCAAATTGTTGAGATTATGGATGCATAGTCCTTGAAGCTGCAGTCTTCAATGGAGGACCTTTGAGCCAGGAAAGATGATCAACCACAAAGAAAAGTGTTGCAACTAGGCATGCACAATAGAGATTCTATATTGATATGATATTGATATTGGATATACTACAAATGAACAAGATGCCTGATTATATAGGCAAGAATGAAAACCTAAGATGCACAAGATGTTGGCATGTGTCTTTATCTAACAAAATGTGACAACATGTGAGCCCTATCTAGATGATTATTAAATGTTGAGATAAGTTCTAGAAGGACAAATCATCTTCTAGAAGAAATCTTATCCCACCAATCGAGGAAGGGAATATTATCCCATTTATTAAATGATTTATCTAATAATGAAACCTAGGACTTAATTAATTAAATGCAAGACCTAAGTTAACTTATGCTAGTCTAATAATTCATTAATTACACTAACATGCCCCCATAAGTTCAACTTAGGGAGGAGAATGCAATGATTATCCATAGATGATGATGTTGATGATGGGTCCCAGCTACGAGGCCATGTTAGGTACCCATGTACATGAAGATGCAAAAATCTCCCACAACCGGAGAAAATGGGAAAACCTAATGGGAACAAAACCCCTCTCCAAAAAGGAGATGAAAATGCAGAAAAATGTGAGATAGGATGGGATGGATGGAGGACTCCCAAAAACCCCCCACGTACACCATCTGTCACATGGATAAAATAGAGAGACTAAATAGTCCCTCTAGAAGATGTGATCACCTACAAAGATGGTAAGTGTCTGAAGACAGAATAGGATCCAATGTCAACAAACAACTTGTCTCCCTTTCGAAAGAAACAAAACCAAATGCAAGTGAAAAGATGCTTCCCATTCCATATAGGAATTGAAGGAAGAAAGGATGAATGATGATGATGTCTCTAAACTTTGCTCAAATGTCTCCTTGCCTGAAGATGAAGATGCTATAATCAATGAAGAAGGTTACAAGCTAGGACAATGTAGAAAATGATGCTGAACAATATCCAAAGAAAAATATATGATGGATGTGATGGAGACTTGATAGCCCCCCCTAAATGAAGTGTCCTCAAAACCATTGAAGGAAGTCTGAAGCAAATCTAATGGTAGATGCTGAAGAAACTTCAAGTCCTGAATGGAATGAAAGGGAAGAAGTCTCGAATATGAAATCTCTAAATAGAGGAGTGATACCCCATCAAGAATGTTCTCCAAACCTATTGAAGTAGCGAAGTCAATGATGCCTGAAACAAAGCCATCCTGTGATGCCAAGTCTAAAAAACTCAATGTGTCCTGATGGATGATGATGGTGGAAGCCTTAATCAATGGCTCTGGACAAGGAATCACTAAATGCGAAGGGATACCAACTATCTCGAATGAAGAAGAAGCATCGAAAGGAACCTTGTCAACCTCTTCAGAAAGATCAAGGTAATCAAGTTCCTGCTGTGTGTATGAAAATTAGATGCGTAAACGAATTAAAAATAACTGTTCAAACACACCAATAGGACATTATATCAAAGAAAAATATAAAGAGTAAAGAAGTGCAAACTCAGTATCCTGCTTCCATTGTCGTCCTATTGTCCTCTATCTTTAGTGTTTTTGCCGATTCTAGCTTTGTGTTCTCAGATCGTAGGCTAGGCTCAACAAACTGTCTTCCTAAAGAACGAGGTTTTGATATGATGTAGATGCAAGATTAAACTATGATAATGATTTGAACTAATAAACTTGAAATAAACATGATGCTATGATAAATGAACTCTAAATGAATTAAATGCATGAATTCTAATTAATTGCCTATTACCAATGCTTGGATTCACACAGGTATTTATAGAATTTTTCGAATGATTTTGATTGGCTGTCTTGATTGATGGTTGTGATAATTCCTAGCAGATCGAATGGCTGAAGATAGATGAAATTGAAGAGAAAATAGAAGAAACCTAAAAACAAGATTTGTCTATTTTTATGGAAGAGGAAAAAGAAGAGAAGATAAGAATAAAAGAAAGATTTAAAGCTGATAAATAATTAATTAAAAAAATCAATTATTTATTTGTGGAGGACATTCAGCTTTTCTTAATTAAATAAAATATTTAATTAAGTTTTTTTTTAAAAGCAGAGGAAAGCTTGTGATAAGAAGAGAGCTTTAATCATGTTTTATTGAAAAAGTAGAAGATCCCATAATTAAATAAAATATTTAATTATGATATGAGAAGATTGCACAATTAAATAAAAATACCTAATTGTGAGTTGAAAGAAAGCATAAGATATTTTTAATTAAATAAGATTTATTTAATTAAATCACTTTTATGAAATTAATTAAATGAAATATTTAATTAATTAGAAGAAGAATTTAAAATAGAAGAAAGAGAGATATTTAAACTAATTAAATCAAAAGATTTAATTTAAATTAAACAATGATAATTAATTTAAATAAATAGAATGTATTTATTTAATTAATTAAGTGGACGTGAAAATAATTAAATAAAGTAAATTTATTTAATTAGGAAAGAAGAATAAGATGAATGAACAATATAATTAAATTAATTAAATTTAATCATATGTAGAGGACTTTAGAAAAATTAATTAAATAATAAATGTTTAATTAATTGCCAGGATTATAGACATGACCATTTTTATGCGTATACATTTTGCCCCTCTTTGAAGTGATGTGTGAAACGCATTGCTTCAAAGAAAATAAATTTTTTTGCCCCTGATATGTTTCTGATTTTTGATGTTGATGATGCCCCCTCGGGAGGTAAATCACGGAAGAAGAAATTGATAGTGATAGATGAACAGTGATTTAGCGCCCGATAGATGATGTGAAATGATAAAGGAGGGATAAGTTGAATGATGCAAGAGAGAATGGAGATGAAAGGATGCGCTATGCTGCAATGAAAGTGAGCAACCATGATGTTTGATATAGCACTAGACGTTATGCACCAAGGTATAAGGACCAAGGTGACGATGTGTCTCATGCCCCAGTGTAATACAACCTTGTCTAGACGTATGAGGAAAGAGGCTTAGAGCATTAAAGTCCTAATGCACAAAAGGTATTATGTGACCTTAGATGCAAAGGATAATGCAAAAAGATATTCCAACACACACAAGATATGAATATTAGCCGAATGATGGATTTGATACAAATGCAAGATAAAATGATAACACACACAAGCAAGCAAGCATGCACAAAAGATACAAAAACAAACAAGGAATTGCCCCCGTCAAGCCGTAAACCGTTGATTGATTGATTGATTGATGATGATGATAGTGTTGTCATTGTGGGGAGCGGCATGTCCCTAGAGCAACACAAGGATGATGATAATTGATTGATTGGTTGGTTGATTTGGTTTACGACAAGATTCGGATCAAGACCAAAGGATGTGATTGGATAATTTGACAAAATTGATTAACTTGATTGGTATGGATTAAGGATTGACTTGCATTTGGATTATTGCTCGGAATGATAGAAGATGATTTGATTGATTTGAAGAAACTGTTTGTAATGATATGATGATTGATTGGATGATAGGATGTGATGAATTGAATAGAAGAATTGATGTGATTGGAATGATTTTGTGATGATGTATGTAGATATGTGAGATGTTAATTTATTTTTGAATTTTGCAATGTATGCAAAGCATCGTGACATGATATATAATGAATGTGGTATGAATAATGATGAAAAGATAAATGATATGTAAAATGGTAATATGATGATAATGAAATGATGATAAAATGATAAATGAATGGTAATGAAATGGTATGAGATGATAAAATGATAAATGAATGATAAAATGATTAAATGATGAAATGATAAATGGTAAAATGATAAATGATAATGGTAAATGAAATGATATGCGATGATAAAATGATAAATGATAAATGAATGATGATATGATAAATGATAATGGGAAATGAAATGATATGAAATGTATGAGGATAAATGTTAATGATAAAATGAATGACATGATAATAATAATGATGAGGATAAAAATGAAATGAATAATGAAAAGGTGATAATGACAATGATGAAAGGAAATGATTAAATGGTTTTAATGAAAATGATAGTGATACAATGATAATGCTATATGAGAAGGATGATGATAATGAGAATGATAATGAATAATAAATGATATGGGAATGATAAAGATAAATATGATAAAATGAATGATAAAATGAGAATGAATGATGAAATGATAAATGAACCATGAATGGATGCAATGAATCAAATGTCCAAATGTCCTCCACAAAGACTCAAAACTATAGGACAACCGTTAATGTGTTCATTCAGCCTTGCAAAATACTGATGTGAATCCAATATGCAGATATATGCAATGATCTCATGAATATGCAACTATATGTAACTAACCAGTTTGTTGAGCCTGTTATAAGCCTTCTTGAATCATCATGGAAGGTTTTGAAATGTTGGAAGTATGTACACGCATCAGAGGGGAAATTAGCGCCAATGATGACCAGAGTACAACTTTCATGAATTTTGATATAGCAAGCGAACACAAGCATCGAGGTATAATTGAACCGAGATGACCTGAGCATTTCTTGCATAAACAGACAAAGATTAACCACCGTTCTGATGCAAATGTGGAACTGTCATCGATGATATTGCTTTGGTCATCATGTCCTATGACATATTTGCATCAGATTGATTGTTAACCTCCAGACAACAGACAAAAGAAAAATCATTCTCGTTCCTTGCTACTCTAGTTCAGTACATCCTTGAGTGTGCTCCAGAGTAATGATATTGAAAATCAAGCAACTTTTGGTCAAACATGTAATACTATTATTTCATACATTATTCAGATATTTGGATCATCCAATAGACAATGATATGATATCTTGCTGAAAAGTGTGTCATGATCGGATAAAGTTGTTGCGTGAGTGTGTTGTTTGTTTGCATGATCAGATCCTATGTCATGGTCTAGCTATTTTGGTATGCTCTGAAAGTTAAGTGCCCCCAGTTGAGTTTTGCCCCATTTATTGACACAACTTGCGGAAAGGAATATGTACAACGATCAAGCCATGGTAAGATGTTTTAACACTCTAGGCAGATGGTGGCAGGATGATGCGATTTATGACCCTAAGATGTGAAAAAAAAATGCAGAAAAAGGAAAAGCTGAAAAGGAAAAGTGCAAAACGGGAACTAATAAATGGAGAGGTACAGATAGCATCTGTTTGCCAGATTTTCACTATCCATATTTATTGCATTTTTCTGATTTCTTTTTTATTTTTTTGTATTTTTCTGTCAATAGACTGCCTGTTTGCCAGGTTTTCACCCTATGACATTCTTTTTGATTTTTTTTTATGTTCCTGTCAATAGATCCTACTGCTTGCTAGGGTTTTCACCATATGACATCTTTCATTTTTTTAATTTTTTTTTGTATTTCTTCAGATCCTTTTTTCTGTCGCTTTTGGATTTCTTTCAGGACTTTTTCTGGTTGTTTGGATTTCTCCTTCGTGACTTTTTTGCTGTTTTGATTTCTTTTGGAGGACTTTTCTGTTATTTTTGATTTCTTCTGTGGACTTTTTCTGCTATTTTTGGATTTCTTTAGGACTTTTTCTGCTTTAAACATAATAATTCTTAAGATGTATACTGTTGATGGGTTCATCAAATAGGTCTCCTTCTGGCGTTGATAACTTGTACGCTCCTAAACCATAGACTGCAATAACCACATAAGGGCCTAGCCAATTTGGTTCAAATTTTCCTTTTTTTTCTCGGTCTTGTTGATTTCGTGGGTTCTCTTTCAGAACTAGATCCCCCACCTGGAAGGTACGTGGCTTTACCTTGTGATTATAGATGCGAGACATCATCTGCTGGTATGCCTTCAAATGGTCAGCTGCTCTTTGTCACTTTTCATCGAGAAGTTCTAACTCTTGTAGTCGGGAAACTTTGTATTCATCCTCTGTTATGAGACCTTTCAGTGATACTCTTAATAAAGGTATTTCTACCTCTAAAGGCAATATGGCTTCTGCTCCATAGACAAGGGCAAAAGGTGTTGCTCCTGTTGGCATTTGAACACTAGTTCTGTAAGCCCACAAGGCCGGATTGAGTTGAATATGCCAATCCTTCCCTGAGTCATTGACAGTCTTCTTCAAAATCTTTAGTATAGTTTTGTTTGAGGCCTCTGCTTGGCCATTCCCTTGTGGATACAAGGCCAAGGCATGGAATATCTATGCTAAATATGGAATCTTTCACAAAGTTCATCAACATCCTAATTTCTGAAAGGTCGACCATTATCTGTAATAATGGCATTAGGAATACCATATCGACAAATAATGTAGTTGAGTATGAAGGATGAGATTTGTTTTCCAGTGACTTTAGAGAGAGGTACTGCCTCAATCCACTTAGTGAAATATTTTGTCGCTGTGATAATGAACTTATGCCCATTTGAAGAAGCAGGATGAATTTTGCCCACTAGATCTAACCCCCATTGAGAGAATGG
>VDFB02153235.1:0-19407 GCA_007258455.2 Sequoia sempervirens | reverse complement strand
AAGTGGTGTTTTCGATAATCTTTCTGGTCAAATTTCTTGGAGGAAAATAAGAACACATGCGAATAGAATATACACCAAATTCTTTTATCGTAAAAAAATTGCATTTCAATGTCAACTAATGATGCAATTGATGAGAATGCAAAAATGAGGAAAATAATGAAAAGGTTAGGCTTTTTTGTTAAACCAAAAAGAAAAGATCAATCATTAAAACATGTTATGTCTACTGTTGTTAATGTCATTCAATCTATTGGGAAAATATTTATCTAAAGATAAAAACACAGCAAGAAGAGCTATAACAACTGCTATAGTTAATAAAGCAACTTTGAATAAAAGAATGGTAAGCAATATTAGTGAAGTTTTAAAAATACATCCTAAAACATTGCTAAGAGTAGCAAAAAAAAGAGAAAGTATAGAAAATGATCCTATCAACCCATGTTGGAGTTTCAGTGGTCGACTCCCGAGGTCTGATATGAAATTGAATGTTGAAATTAAATCTTTGATCGAAAAATATTGGCATGATAATACTAGGGTTTCATCTAATGCTAGAGATGTTTTAAAATTAAGGGTGGGGTCCAAAGTTCGCCATCCTCACCCAAAACACCTATTAGATACAACACAAACTGAATTTTATAGAAAATTTTGTAGTGAATCAATGTTACCTAGTAATATTAAAATAAGTCTGAAAAGGTCTTTTGAAAAATGTAAACCTTGGTAAGTAAAAATTAATAAGCAACGAATATCTTCTTGTTGTAAAACGCATGTTCAATTTCGTTCTTTTTATGATGTTTTTCAATATATACGGTGTACCTTGCATACTAACATGATTATACAGGAGTGTGGTATTGATATGCCACCTGAACTAATAAGAGAGTTTATTTCTAGTTTGTTTTGTGAAAGATCTAATGGTAAATTGTTTTATTTAAGTTCTTGTATTTCTAGACAATGAATTAACTGTGGAAATCTTTCATTTTTAAGAATTTGTATGCACATGAAAGTGTTGATAATGATTTTGGACAACAATTAGTAGATGTTAAGAGATTTAAGAAAAATCACTATTCTTTAAAAGATGGAAAAATAGGAAAATGTTGTGATTTAGTTACATAAAAAGTTAGTGTGCATGCATTCATGAGTGAATTTAAGAATAAAATTGTACCAAAATATGTGATGCACTCTGAACATGCTCGATGGCTTGATGGCCAATTTTGCGCACGTAGAAACACATTTCCAATTGGTACTATACTTTCAGTGGTTGATTTTGTAGAGAATTATACTCTCGCTCCACAAGAGGAAATTCAATCATAGTATTATAATTTAGTGCAAGTAGCTATGTTTGTCCATATTGTTTATAGACATGCAGATGATAGCACTGAGGATGATAGAAAAGTTTTGAGGGAGTATCATTTTTATTTGAGTGACACCGCTTACACTCGTCAAAGTTTGTTCAATACTGTTTCTGTATGTTTTATAGAAATTTAAGAGAAAGAGGAATCCAGATGAAAGAAGACCTCATATGGTCAGATAATTGTATGGGGCAGTTCAAGAATGCTTGAATGTTCTATTGGTTAAGTAGGGTCTACAAGGAACTTAATGTCCAAATATATATGGAGTTTCGAAGATGGGTATAGAAGAGAAACATGATGGCTTAGTGCATGTCATTAAAAAGAATCTTGCCAGAGAACAAATTGCACCAGAGGACGCATGTAAAATTTAGATGTATGGATTATGGATTGTGTAATGTAAGATTATTCCATAATTTAGTTCTAGTGAGCACTCTACACCACTGATTATTTTGCTGAATAGAAGAAGAGAATATTGTACCTAGAGTTGATTGTAGACAATTAGTGATCTAATAAACGGTATTCATTTAGAAGCACGACAACACACATGGACTATTTGAAAGAGAGCTTTGTATAAGCTTTTTTCTATTTTGTATCTCGTGAGATTGGGCTATGGGAAAATATAGAATGGGCTAGTTAGTGGGAGCAAAAGATCGCTGATACTGCACAAGCACATGATCAATATAAAGAATCGCTGAAGAAAAATAATCAAGTGTTTGCATTGAAGACTATGACCGTAAGGTTTGGAGCTTAAAGGAAGGCAATTTTAATTCAATTTATTTTATTTGTGATTTCTCACTTTTATTAAGTTATTTTAACACTAAATTATTTATATGGATATGCAAGTGTTATTAAATCAACTTTTGTTGCAGGACATGTATGTGTTGTTGCACCCGAGGGAAATGAAGAGAAAACAAAACATTGGTTGGCTCATGTGAAACTAAAAATAAGTTAATAGCACCTCGAGAAGATGATGATGGCTTTCATTATCCAATAGGTACGGTGATCCCCTTAAGACATCCTCTTAAGAAAAATTTGATAACAAGTTTTTGATCCCCTTAAGCAATTTTTTAGAGCAAGTCTTTGATCCCCTTAAGAAAATTTTGAGAACTTATTTGATGATGGTTTTCATGTTTTCCAATAGGATCGGTGGTGGTTGTTGGCACTTGGCTATGAAAATACCTGACAAGGAAGAATGGTCTACCTGCATTCGAAGATTATGAAACGTATAAAAAGATTATACATTATTCACATTTGGTGGTGGAAAAAAATATAAAACTAGAGCGATATCGTGGAAGACCTTCAAATAAAGTGTTATGGTCAATTTCTATGGAAGAGCATGAGGAAATCATAGATGCATTGCAAAAAAGAGAGGATGCAGATGGTACAATGGAATAAGTAAATACAGGTAAATATAGTTTTAGTTTTATTTTGTCCTTTTAAATACATGTTTCGATATTGGTCAAGTGTGTTATTAGTTGAAATTGATTTAAATTGTCCTTTTATAGATCCTTAATGCATAATCACAAAAAGGATCTAGTCCATGCAGATTCAACCTAGACAACATGGAATACTTGGTAAAAATAGGTAATTATTAGTTAAATTATATTTAAATACATGTTTTGATTACATATTGATATTGCTTGTACATTAATAGTTAAAATTGATTTATTATCCTTTTTTGTATCTTGCCATCATTGCATTGATCTCAGCACTTTGTGCCTACAAAAAGGGAGATGATGCCCGGATTCAACCCACACATGTGTGGAATACTTTAAATGCAAAATTTTGAGTTGTGTACATATAGAAGTTTAGTATAAATTAAAATATGTAAGGTTTTGATGATTTACCCATTGATATTGCTTTCTGTACCTTTTGATATCAGGTGGTGTGAAGACCTACTACATTCTAGGCACAAGTTTGAGATGTTCTTGAGATGGCATATCTAAATTTTGTAAACATTGTTTTGAGATGACATATATGTACATACATACTTATAGAATTAAATATACTCTATGTACTCTACAACAAAATCGAGTATTCTATATATATTTGTTTGTTAAATGCATGTTTTCCTACTTTGAAAACTTTATATTTGACGAGAATCAACAATATGTATATTATTGAGAATTAATTATATCCAGACGATAAGACCCTTTAAGACATCCCCTGGCAAAATTCTATTATGACCCCTTAAGACATCCCCTTAAGACGTTGTATTATGAATTCCTTTAGGACATCCCCAGACCCCTTAAGACATCCCCTTAAGACGTTGTATTATGACCCCTTGAGACATCCCCTTAAGACGTTGTATTATGACCCCTTTAGACATCCCCTTAAGACCCCTTAAGACATCCCCTTAAGATGTTGTATTATGAACCCTTGAGACATCCCCTTAAGACGTTGTATTATGACCCCTTAAGACATCCCCTTAAGACGTTGTATTATGACCCCTTTAGACATCCCCTTAAGACCCCTTAAGAAATCCCCTTAAGACGTATTATGACCCCTTAAGACATCCCCTTAAGACATGTTATGATGACTCACCCTAAAACTTATAATACTTGTTAATATCATGTAATATTTATACTCAATTATACTCTTCTTTGATCCCCTTAAGACATCGTATTATGACCCCTTAAGACATCCCCTTAAGACAACCTATAATTAGTGTTGGATGCTATTATTTGTTTTGATAGCTTATAGATTAGTATTTGATGCCATTATTTGTTTTGATAGCTTTATATTAGCATTCACCGCTACTATTTGTTTTTAAATAACTTATAAATTAGTATTATTGACATATTTGTTTTGAGCAACTTATAATTAGTAAATGATTATTTGCTCGGAAACTATAAATTAGCGTTAGACATATTTAGAATTTATTAATGCTTTATTCTCTAATCTTCATGGTATTTTTATTTCTTAAAAATTATCTTAGTGCATATAACAGATTGTTTGTAAATTATGAATTATTGACTAATTATTGATTGGTGTGAATTGAATAAGTTCATTGACTAATTATCGCTAATTATTGAATGTACATATCATGTATATCATGTATGAGATCACTAAATTTGTAAAGTATAAATATTAAAATGTCCTATTAATTTCAACTTTAATTTCATATTTATATTTAATTTCACATTAATGTCCCATATTAATGTCTTGACTGAGAACATAAATGACAAATGCACATGTGTAAATTAAACTCCAAACAATAATAAAGTCCATAATTTACAACATATTAAGTGCATAAAACCAATATATTAAGCGCATGAAATAAATTCTATTAGAGTACAACCCATGAACTAAAGTCCAACTAAGTACTTGAGCCATGAAATATAAAGTCCAATAGAGTACATGAGAAACCAGAAATATAGTCCATGAAATAAACAAATATAACACATAAAATCACATGTTTCTAGGTCATGTACTGTCTCTATAATCAAGAGACCTCTTCACACCATGTAGACTATGTGGATGACCTGACACACTCTATACAAGAGAAAGATGAAATCAGATGTAAGACAATGAAAAATGATTTAATGACAATTTAATTTATAATCCATCATAAAATTAAGTTACTGTCATATCTGCGTCTGGATGCTCTGGTGCACCTAAAGCAACCTCTAAATTCTCTAAATCAATCTACAAACAAGACAAAGAAAGTTGAAATTATATATACAGCCCAGCAATTAAAATGACGAATTCAATTAATTTATAATTTATCATATTTAATTGTATTGTATTCGAAGGTTGTGCACCCTCTTCCCCAGGACCTGTATGTGCATGCTCAACTACAAGATGTTTCTCATGCTATAAAAGAAAAAGAATTTAAAACAAAGCTCATATGTATATATTCAATTTAAAATTTAAAATTAAAGACTTTATATTCATAATATGTAATTTATAATTGACTTTAAATATAATAAAAAATTTAAATTACCATTTGATCTGGAGCCTGCTCTGCATGTCCTCCTGGTGGTGTAACTATGTCTAGGTCAGGGTTGAAAGTCGCACTAACAAAGTCCTACAAGATCAAAATTAAAGAATGTATACTTGAATTAGGTTAATATTATATATATATATATATATTCAAGTTTGCACATTTTGTGTAGAATTTTTTTTAAACAACCTAAAAATCAGAGGCCTCACGAGTAGCCACAACATCAAATGTTTGCCCGAATTCTCATTGTGGTATCAACCTAGACATACATACATAGACATTTAACACTTATAATATTTACAAGTGTGCATGCATGTATTTCATTTATAGTGAATTCAAAATTCATAATTGTAACTATACTAATGTAAACTTTAAACAATTTGCAATATGAATGTACTTGCCCGTAATCTACGATGCCCGATAGTGGAGGAGTGCTTGAAAATCCCTCAGGTGGAATCTACGTGGAAGTCAATTGACTCACCTAAACCAACATAAATATTTCAAACATATATGTGATTCAATTATAAATTTAAAACTCAAGTTAAAAATGATTTCATATATAATTTAAAAAATTGAAATCAAAATACCCCATAAGGGTTGTTGAGTAGGACTGGTGTCGATGTATGTACTCGTGGAATAGATGATTGCCCTATCGTTAGTGTCATATGTACACCAAATAGTTTGATTGTTAAAATGTATTGCAAAATTTTCTTTGATATATATATTCATCAAAATTCTTATGAAATGAACATGTAGATGCATATTTATACCTGTGTCACAATGTCCTCAAGGTGATGGTCTACTATAAAAAACTCTACAAATGAGCTGATGCGACCAGATGAACCACCAGAATCTCCATGTCCACCTGAACTAGGTTTGGCTTGATCAGGTCCATAGCATACTTGATGACAACTAGTACATATATGGGGGACACTCCTAGAGTGGTACTCAGACCAGTTCCATAAAAAACTCCTCCATCATCATCGTCTCTATGCTCCCCACCCGCTATCGTAGAAGCATGTTGATCAAGGTCTCCTGCGAGTGTACTAAGGGAACCTAATGTTGAGACCAGAGCTCGATGATGCACAAGTGCAGGAATGGGAGGACCAAGAGCAACAACAAGGGGTTGCGCATGCACGGGGCATTGGGGATCAACCCTTTCCCCTAACCTCTATTGTGGCATGCTGCCACCAACACCCTGAAATGATTTAAAATCAAAATAATTGGGCTTTTTCCCCATAACAAACTCTACATACAATTTTCCTCTAAAAATACAATGGAACTCCTAATTAGCATGGGACTACTAAAACTACATATCACCATCGTATCCAAAAATGCACTCATCCAGATATGCACCAATTAGCGGATATTCTGATTGTTGGGAGGAATGGCTGTCAATTAACTAGGTCAAGAAAGTAAGGCTGCGGGCTGCTATTTTAAGGTCTGTAAAATTTATCTCGTAGAGAGATCTTTGTGCATAAATTAATTTATTGTTCTTCGCTCCTGCTGAAGTTTCATCTAGATTAGAATCAATGGTCTTGATGGCATCAACAACGTTTTGCATAACAGATGCAAAACATCTCACATGTGGTGGAATCAATGCTTGACTTTACATAGCATTGATTTGATTTTGTATGGATGCAACCTGGTCGTTTATGCATGCTCGCAAGCGAGCCTCATAAGATGCGATAGGTGTTGGATGTGGCATATTAGGTGGAGGGGGAGGTGGAGGTGGTTGTGGCTAAGGTGGTGGATTGATGATATCATCACGCAGCAACCAGATATGGAGATACAAATGCACCTTTGTATTTATTGCAGAGTAATGCACCAACATACAAACTTAAAAATTACAGAAATAGTTGTTCTGGAGTCATATAAATTCATTTAAACATGATGTGCACATATTAAGACTATATAAATTGAAACACAATATACATTGATTGGAACTGAGTAATGTCCATAAAAAATTCAAATTTAACATGTACATACATTTAAAAATAAAAAATATGATGGTATAATTTGCATGCATACATCTTTAAACTAAACTATGTACATACATACAAATTTCAAAATTTAAGAACTATATGCAATTTTTTAATACATGTGTACATACTAAACAATAAACTTGAAACATTCACAAAAAGCTCATTTTATGTCTAACACATATATATTACAATTTTCCAACAGGAGAAATCATGATCTAGTAGATAGTCATAAAATATATACTATTATAAATTCATCATTATAAGTTCATAAATTCCACCAAATTCATAAATTCATGTCACTAAAAATATCCATCTAGAATCAAAATCATAAATTCACGTCACTAAAAATATCCATCTAGAACCAAAATCATAAATTCACGCCACTAAAAATATCCATCCAACCAAATTTATAAATTCATCACACAAAATATCCATTGTTCACCAAATTCATAAATTCATAACTATTTAAGATCATTGTCTTTTATTTAGAAACTATTGCGGCTCTCCACTGCATCACTTCATTTCTTTGTGTTTTCCTTTTTAGAATTAGAAGTTCTCCTCTCCTCTAGCTATTGTCGATGCTCATCTAAGATCCCATTCATAGCCCTGACATCATCAACAAGGTTTTGCATCCTAGATGCAAACATCCTCATAGGTGGTGCGACACATTCTTCATTTTGAACAATGTTGATTTGATCTTGGATGGTTCTAACATTGGCATTGATTCGTGCTTGCAAATGAGCACCATCAATTTTAGGTGGTGGAGGTGGGGGTTTATGAGGTGGAGTGGGTGGAGGTGGAGGTGAAGGTGGTGGAGATGGATGGTGTGGAGGTGGATTGAAAATATTATTGAATCGATCCATGTGATCTTTAAGATATGAGTGTTCACTTGCATTAGATTTATAATTTCAAAATGTAAGATACATGTTTAGGAAATACCTTTAACCCATTCAATATAAATGGTCTAATTGAATACAAATGATAAAATATGTAAGCCTCATTTATGTCTAAGGCATGTTACTTGAATGAAAATACAATTAACTATTAATATAGTACAATTTATGAATGCTATAGGGTTTACGGTTTAGAGTTTAGGATTTAGGTTTTAGGGTAATAGGATGGCTTAAGGAGATCTATGTAGTAAGGTCCTAGTACAAAATGACATGGATTTTAAGTGAATAAAATTTGGTGAAGATGCCCAAGGAAACCAAATCTCATTAAGGTATGAGGTAACTTCACCAAATTTTATTCACTTGAGCCATGCCATTTTGTCCTAGGAACTTACTAGACATAGATCCCCTTAAGCCATTCTATCACCCTAAACCGTAAATTAATCAACCTAGATCATGATTTATCTCATTTATATTATAATCTCGCACGATCTTATTATCATTATATTTGGTTGCCTTGGGCAACTTCACCAAATTTTGAGAATTTATTTGATCCCCTTAAGAAATTCCATATTAGGACCCCTTAAGAAATCAATTTACGGTTTAGGGTGATAGGATGGCTTAAGGGGATCTATGTCTAGTCAAGTCCTAGGACAAAATGACATGGCTCAAGTGAATAAAATTTGGTGAAGTTTCCCAAGGAAACCAAATTTCATTAAGAGCCTAAAAAAAAATGATGGCTTTAGGGTTTAGGGTCGGAGTTTGGGAGTTTAGGTTTAGTGATAGATGGCTTAAGGGGATCTACAGTCTAGTGAGGTCCTAGACAAATGATATTCCAAGTGAATAAAATTTTGCGAAGCCTCCCAAGGCAAGTCTCAAATTTCATATATATTTAACAAAAATGATGTGGTTTGGGGGTTGAGGTCGCGAGTTTAGAGTTTAGTCGAGGTAATATGATATTTAAGGACCTAATATGTAGTAAGATCTCACAAAATTACATGATTAAGCGGGAATGAAATTCTGGTGGAGTTGCCTACAACCAAATTTCATTTAAGGTCCAGGACAAAATGAATGCTTTGAGTGTTTAGGGTTTAGATTTATCTGCTAGTATTTAGGGTTTACGGAACTTATGGTGAAGTTTTGGTGTCCCTTGGAATATAATGAACTTGCAAGTTAGTGAAGAACATTTTCTTGTGGAACATTTGATTGAGATAGCTCTTGTTTCAACTGACCAACCTAGATCATGAAATCTCATTCATATTATAATCTTGCACGATCTTATTATTGTTAAATTTGGTTGCCTTGGGAAACTTCACCAAATTTTGAGAACTTCTTTGATCCCCTTAAGAAATGTCATATTAGGACCCCTTAAGACATCGATTTATGATTTAGGGTGATAGGATGGCTTAAGGGGATCTATGTCTAGTGACGTCCAAATTTAGTCATATTGTGACCTATCATCATGTACCTCCCCCCTTTCCCATGTAATAGGTACCTTAGGTGTTAAATGGTTCCATCTTGGTCTCCTTATTGATGCATTTCTATCCTGCCAAATCCATCTATATAGAATCAAAATATAGGTAATTTTTTGGTTATCATCTCCCTTAATTGGTAAAGAACCCATTATGCAAGGATGGGTGGATTATTATCTAGAATCACATCTTAAAAATCCTATAGAAAGCAGTCAAGCAGAAGCGTGTTTCAATACATATATTCCCACAAACCCTTTTCCATGTATTATCAACTCTCCTATAATAGACACCTACTAAATTCTCATATGATGTATACCCAAGTGTTTCCAATTGAAATTGTTATAATTATATTTCTATGGTATTCATCTATATTCACATGGTTTTCATAACCACCAAATAGACCGACAACAGTCTGAAACCTATATAATTTTAAGTATTCCCAAATGAAAGAGAAACCAGTATATCACTCACTGCACTCTCCTATCTTGTGGATATAATAGAATAAAGTTTTATTCCAATGATTTAGATCCCTATTGATCATGTAGGTGTCATAGAGAGTGATCATCCACTCTTCATAAACTTGTAGAAACCCAAAGGTTTTATATTATGTGTTCCAATAAGTAAAAACATTATAGAAAGCTCCACTGGATTGTGACAAAAGAGGGTTTTAGATAAACTAAATTTCATTTCTTAAGGTCCTAAGACAAAATGAATGTTTTCAGTGTTATGGTTTAGATTTTGCGTACTGTGGTTTAGGGTTTAGTAACTTAGGTACTTTTAAAAGGTCTTGGAATAATGGACTTGCAAGTTAGTCTCCACTGGAACCATTGTACACTTGGATTTACAATCACAACTAAATTTGCAAACAAACACCGATAAATTTATGGAATTGTATTCTTATTCAATATTGTTTTCAATCTAATTATAATTTAACATTGAAACTAAAGTTTCTAATTATATTGTTTTCCATACAACAAATGGAACATAAAAACACGAAGCAATGTAAAATGAATTTTGAGCTCTCGGTAAAATTATTTCCAAAATCAAAATGATTTGTTTGATTTCAATTTAGGTTTCTAGCAATTTTCTTTTTGCTCAACTACCGTAGCTTCCAATTTCAAACAATGGCTTAATGCATTTTTTTCGTTTCATTTCAAACTAGGTTTTTCAAATTCAATCTTTTTTGTTTGATTTGAATTGAGGGTTTCAAAAAGCTTGATTAGGGTTTATAAATGCAATTTTTTTATTTCATTTCAATTTCTAGGGTTTTGAAATGCAATTTTTTTTGTTTCATTTTAATTAGGGTTTTCAAATACAATTTTTTTTGGTTTGATTGAACAATTTAGGTTTCAAAAGCTAAATTATGTTTCTAAAATACAATTCAAGGTTCATTTTTTCATTTCTATTAAGAAATCTTCAGGTTTCATTGCATTTTTTCATGTATTTCTACAATTCCTCATTTCTACTATAACAGGAAATAAAATGCTTAAAACGTCAAATAAATTAAAAAAAACATGCTAAAATCAGTTATTGTATTGAAAATTTCAATAAAAAATGAAAAAATGCAAAAAAATGGGGGTGGACGGGTCCCTGGAGATTGTTTGTGGAGGTCGTTGTCGCTCAGAATTCAGGATCTCGTGCACAAGTAAAATGCAGTTTGTTTGTTTTTAAAAAAATACTATTAGAAACAAGATCCCATTTTCGCAAATCGATCCCATTTCAGTGATTAATCGGGGATCATGTTCCTCATCTGCCTGTCAGATCCTTTATAACGGGACTGATTTTTAAAAAACGGGATCCCATTTAGCAAAAAATGGACTGCTTTTTGTAATGTCGGTTTCATTTTTTTGGCTAAGGCAAAAACTTCCACGTTTCGTGGACTCAACTTTGTGCACTTACCCACACGTGTTCCTACATTCTATGAATTAATGAAAAACTCTAGTTGTAATAAAGATGAATAAATATTATCTCTAAATTCGTGAACCTAACTACAATTATATTTGATTGTTGTAATGAACTTTGTGATCTTTTTTTACCCGATATGTCTATATGTACATACAAGAGAAAGGGGTAAGATAGGAATTGAATACTTTTGAATTAGTTCCACACTTAGAAAATGTTAGTGAAGACTAAATTCCATATGCCACATCTAATGTTTATTTACAATCCTTAATCACAACTACATTAATAATCTTGAGTTCTTGTACTTGTTTCATAACTAAATTTTATAGTGAGAGATTCATTTCATCATGTCCAAAGGCTTATACATTGTGGCTAACAATTTTTATTTAGTTGATTTTAAAACGCAATGCTATCATAAGGATACATGTTTCTATGCAATGAAGACAAGGAAAATAGTTTTTAGAAAGAATTTATAATGTTGAACTTTAAGAGATGGATTATTCCTAGAAATTTATTTAGATGGCTTCTTCCTTAGAATTTATTAGGTCCCATCCCAATTTTAGGTTCTTTTTTTTCTAATTCCAATATTATCCAACTATTAATTTGTTGGTTTCCTTGGCAACATTCAGTCTCTTATTTCATGTTGAATGAGAAGTACTTATTTTGCAATTGATTTTAATATTTCATTTTTCATTTTGTTGAGCTCTCTCTACTCTCAATTCCTTGATCTTTCTCCTCCATCTTAGAGCTTAGTAAGTCATATATAAACTACTCTCATCCTTCTTATACCATCTTCTCTCTTCTTCTTCCTCGTGGTTGAAGTTAAACTATTCCACAATTATAAACAAGTATTTCGTATTGATACACTACCAAAGACTAACTTTTGAACTTTAGCTTTCTTACTACTTGTGTCAATAGAGTAGCTGCATGAGCAATACCTAATCAATCTCAAAATTAAACCTAAAATTTTATCCTTAATGACCCACTAGGCCCTTAGATTTAAACCATGTTTTAATACCATATAGGATAGCCAAATGGACTTGGAAAAAATTAGACTATTTATTTAATTAAACTTTGTAAGTTTTTTCTCACATTATATATAGGAATGTAGTCTTACAAAATCAATAAATACCTATGAAAATTCATCCAAAAATTCTCTTGGATCAACATACTTGGATTCTTGGGTTTAATAATAACATTGAGCTTAGGTATTCATGTTTAGGTCTTAAAAAGTCCTCATTTTATCTTAACATAGGGTGATATCTAAGATATGGGCCTTAAGACAAGATATAATACAAGTCAATCCATAAAATTTTAATAGAATCCATATGGGAACACATGGGAAACTCTGATTTGTACATTCTCACATTCATGAAATCCCAAGCATATTTGACATACATTAATTTTAAGTTTAATATTTGACATATTTTTCTTATGTTTAAATTTAATACAAACACATAGCATGCACTAATTATTAGGTTTCTTTAATCTCAACATCTTAGGCATAAACATATTATCAATCCTAATTTATTTGGGAACTTGGTTTTGGAACTTAAATGATTTATCTCTAGGTTTTGTCGACCTAAGAAGCCTACTAACTTTGACTAATTTGTGCACTCAAGTTTGAAATTACTAACAATTAGCTTCTAATTCTCATCTATCTATGAACACATATATGTGAAGAGTCACTCTAGAACATAAGTGGATATAGATTTAGTTAGGGCATCAATAGTTAGAAAATCCACTAGTACTTGCCACAAATGTGGGAACTTCAATTTTTTTGACATACGTAGGCTCTTAGTTCCAAAAATATTAAGACATCATGAACAATAACATAACATGGACATAAGAACCTTGAAAATTTTAAGTTATTAAAGTGTTCAATTTCAATCTTGACATGTGATTATATATACAATTTCCTACACATATATGGGTATTTATAAATTTGATTTTACTCAAGATCTCAATTTTGGATTTGAAACTTTTTTATTGCTATAACTCCTAGTGGATGTGAGGCTTCTTGTAATTTCAACTTAACATAATTTCATTTCTTTTTTTTTTATAGGGACAACATTCAGATTCCCGCTTAGAGGATGGGCATCACTACATGATTAATTTTGGTCAATCAGTGACTTAGATTTCACTTGATAGATTAATTAATAAGGTTTTTTCTTGAATTGGGACTCTTTTCAAGGTTTCTTTCCTCTTGGGGACATATTTCCAATATGGATATACTCTAAGACATCAATAGGAAAAAGAATCTTAAGGAATTAATGGTTAGGATTCATTACAAAAAATATCTTTCAATATTAAAAAGGAAGCTAGTCTCAAAGGATAGTCTTGACAGAGAAATCATCATGAAGGGAATCTAAGACTTATTAAATAATTAATTCAAGCAACAACCTCCCATACTTAAATCATTTATACTTTAGATCATTGAATCTTGCAAAGAGACATAAGATAGTGGTTTTAGTCTAGGCTATTAGAATTTACCTCAAAGATTTTTGTTAATACTTCCTTTGATCAATTCTAGTTTTTAGAGGGCCAACATTCATACTTCCATTTAGAGGATAGGCATCACTACACGCGATTAACTTTGGTCAATCAATGACTTAGATTTCACTTGATAAAGTAATGCATATGGGATTTTCTTAACTTAGGAATCTTGTTGAGGCTTCTTTCCTCCTGGAGACATGTTTCAATTAGATACTTACTCTAAGACATCCATGGTCAAGAATTTTCTTGGGGAATCAATGGTTAGGAGTTATTAAAAATTGGAAACAAAAATAGGCTTCAATATTGCAAAGGAAGTTGGTCTAGAAGGATAGTCTTGATAGATAAATTCTCATGATGGAACTCTAAGATTTATTATAATTAATTCAAGCAAAAATCTCCCATACTTAAATTATTTAGACTTAGATCATTGAATTTTTACAAAGAGCCATAGGATGGTGGTTTCAATCTAGGCTATTAGAATTTACCTCTTAGTGTTTTTTAAATACTTCCTTTGATTATTTATATATGGGGTTTACATAGCTCTTAATAAATTTGGCCTATGTAGGCTTATAATTTATTGGTACCTTAGGAGTGGCCTTGAACACCCATCAAGAATATTTTTGAATCTAGGGAATACATCTAATATAATATTGTACTTGATAATATATTGAGGCACATTTTATATATTTTGCATGTTTTTCCTTACAAGTCTTATTCATAAACTACACATTTCTATGGTCACTTTCCTAGTTCATGATTCACTTAAGTTCTTGTTCTAACATATTTTAAGTTTTGGAAGTAATTTGATAGAATTCATCAAGTTCTTGTTCTTGATATGGAATTACTCTAACTAGTGTTTTCCTTATGAAATTTAGTGAAACAATCATGTGATTGTTGAATGCACCAGACAAATGAGAGGGGGTGAATCAGTTGTACATTAAAAAATCAAAAACCTCATTAACATTCAAATTACATTCATCCTTAAATCCTTAACAACCATTAAACCCTTATCATGCATTAGCCAAATGTAAACATGAAAATAGTAATGCAAACACATCCAAACACATGAGACCACCAAATTTATGTGGAAAACCCAAGAAGGGAAAAACCATGGTGAGGATTAGCTCACAATATAAAGTAATTGCAAAACTAAATACAATAAAATCACTATCAAAAGGATCACTAGCCAAAAGAAAAGGACTCACTGCCAAATTAGAAAGAAGAAGAAAGAAGACTGTTATAATGAGAAATCCATCTCAGAGCAATAGAAAGATCCACCACTACTTCACTAGAACATTCACACTCTCTCTATAGAATGTAAACACCTTCTGCTCACTACTTCCAGTAGTCTTAGGCATTAAATCTCACACTACATTTCATACTTTCACACTTTGCATTACTCATACATCCTCCATCAACTCAACACTTATATATACCATCTTCAACCTTGGAAACAATTCACAAGATCAGTTATGCACCTTAAATGTATAAATCAAGTTAGGTCAACACCAAAATATTCCCGTAGTGAAAAGGAATCAAGACAGACCACAACACACTTTAACTCAAACTCAAATCCACTCATACAAACATGCTACTCTTCCACAAACACTAAAGCATATATGCAATTAGTGTATTTACACCCAAGGTCAACCAAACCTATGTAAACACCATTGAACATTCAAGTACACATTTCCTTTGATCAAAAGATGACTCGAAGACCACACACAACACTTAAACACAATTTGGAATATTCCATAAATACCCTAAAATCCAACAAATTCCTTTGTAACAACTTTCACTTGAAGAACATACTCATCCTGCACGCCCAGTTAACTTTTATCATACTATAACTCATGAATCCAACCTTGTGGAGCACCAAAATTTGAACAACTCATAATAAAGAAAGATATGAGAAATGTGAGCACACCTGCAAATCCACAAGACCATAAACCACACTACAAATAAATGCGGAGCAAAACCATTTCTCCCAAACACCACTGCAATACATAGTTCACACACTGGTGAAAATAACTTTCTCTGCACAATGATCCAAAACCTAAAACTCAAGATATAACACCTTTTTTCATATCTTCGATCAAAATATATAAATTGCATAAGCATATCTTCAACACAGATGACATGTGGAGAAAAACCAGATCACTAGTCTGGAACACCTCTCAACCACATTTTTTTCTCTTTTCTTCAAAATTTCTCAAAAGCACATGGAAACAAAGCACCATAAACACATTCTCATCATCTTTAACACAAGTATTCATTACCACCACACTACTATATCAACTCAACTATTGCAAGTATGAAGGTGTTGTCATTGATGTCAACAAGTTTGTGTTGTCATTAGTGTCAATTGTGTAGTGGTTGAGAGAGATTGTTGCTTTGATTAGTTGATTATGTTGTCTTCGGTTAAGTTACTAATGTTAATCTCTAGTGTTGCTTTGATAAGCTTCTAGTTTTGGTTGTAGTAGTAATAAAGATGTTGAGGATATTGAGAAAATTGATAAAAATAGGAAACAAGGTGTTGCAAAAGTGTTATAATTTTGCTTCACATTTCTTCTAGATTGAAGATCTACTTGTGTGGTTTGGATATGTTGGTTAGAGGTGTTTAGAGTTTCTATATCCAAAAATTGGGCTTCTAGATCAACTTGTAGAAGTTATGTTCACTACTGTGTGAACTAGATTTTCAGTGTTTCCTACGAAGGTGTCTAGGAGAAATGTTTTTGCTCTACGTTTCTCCACAGTTGTGCTTCAAAACTTGTGTTTTTGAAGGTGAGGTTATGGTTTTGATATCTTACCTCATTCAAGTGGGTTTGAGGTTTTACACTCTAGACGATGGTTTATAGAGTTACAGTGTTTAATAATGTAGTTTGAGTGTACTAGGCTTGTACATTCTGAAGGTGTGATTTGGTGCAAATAATTTGTTGGATCTCTATCATTATGCAGATTATTCTAGATTGTCTAGAAGCATGGTGTGTGGTTCTCAATTTGTCCTTGGATTTGAGGAAGTGTGCACTTCAAAGTTTAATGGTGTTTGCATGGGTAACAGTTGACCTAGTGTTTACACTACATTTGAATATGTTTAAGTATTGATGAAGGTGTAGCGTGGCATGTGAGTATCAATCTAGGTCTCAATTAAGTTTTGTATTGGTCCACTTTCATTCTTATCCACTGTAGGAATTCTTAGTGCCCACCTATTTTTGAATTTGTAAAGTGTAATATGTGTGTAGCCAACTTGAAGATGCTTTTCAAGTTTTGGATGGTATAAATGCAAGGTGAGTTGATGCGAGATGAAGTGTGGAATAGAGTTGAGTATTGTGATGTGAAATACAGTGCAAGCTATAATGAAAGATTGTTGAATGTAGTGGGTTGAAGGTATCTTGATCTCTTATGAGTTGTGAGTGTTGTTGGAGATATTATGGTGGATTCTCTGTTGCATTGAGATCATGTTCTATGTGTAACATTCTTTCTTCTTTCTATTCTAGCAGTGAGCCTAGTCTATGAGCCCTTCTGGACAGTTTGTCTTGTTTTAGTAGTGATCCTCTTTGTACCAATTTTGCAATTACTTATATTGTGAGCTAATCCTCACCATGGTTTTTCCCTCCTAGGGTTTTCCATGTAAATATGGTGTTCTCTTGTGTATGGTGTTGTTTTTTCAATTTTTGTTATCTTCATTTCATGTTTAAACTTTATAATAGATTGAGGGTTTAATGTTCATGCATGTGGATCTGATTACTGTTGAGGGTTTTGATGTTTTAATTAGATACAATTTATTCTCCCCCCCTCTCAATTGGTATTAGAGCAAGGTTCCTTGGAAGAAAGATTGACCATTTGAGGTAGATCTGAGATGGCAAACAAGAAGGAGATCCCTATGTTTGATGGCACATACTATGCATTCTGGAAGGTTAAGATGGAAGGCTATCTGATTTACCTTGGATTTCATGTTGAACAAGTAGTGAATACTACATATACTATACCTACAAATAGACTAAGCACAAGTGATGGAATCAAGGTCTATGAAACAAATGGTAAAGCAAGGTTTGTCCTTTTGAGTAGTCTTGCAAACTTTGAATTAGTGAAAGTAATGGATTTAAAAATTGCTAAAGAAGTTTGGGATAAACTAGAAAGTATTTATGAAGGAGATGATAAGGTTAAACAAGCTAAGATGTAGAATATAAAAACACAATTTGAGATCTTGTGAATGTTTGAAGATGAAACAATTACAAGTTACGTGTAGAGGGTTGATGAACTTGTTAGTGCAATGAGAGGTCTTGGTGCAAAATTCAAAGAACCCAAAGTGGTAAAGAAAATTCTCAGAACTCTTATTGATTCTTATGGTGAAAAGGTTTCTACTATTGAGGAAGTTGCAAATTTTAATACTTACACTAGAGATTGGTTGTATGGCACACTAACTACATTTAAAATGAGAAAAATTGGTCTGAATAAAGGTGCAAAAGTGGAGACTGCTTTCAAGGCTGAAAAATTAGAAAAAATTGAAGATTCAAATGGAGATTCAATCTTGATGATGTAGAAGCTAAATTTTTAAGAAGGATGAAAAAGGGCATCGGTAAGTACAAAGGTAAATTACCTTTCAAATGTTTTAGTTGTGGACAAATAGGTGACTATGCTTCAATATTTCCAAACATAGTTGTGAATAATAAGAACAAGGAAAACAAAGGAAATATGATCAAGAAAAGCTAATATGTTAGAGAAGATGTTGGTATTTCTGATGATGAATCTAATTATGGAGATGTTGATGATATTGAATTTCTATTCTTGGCTTTAAAAGATGAATCTATTTCTACTAACTCTAAAAGTTTTGTGAAGGAAAGTGCTTTGGAGAAAAAGGATAAGACTAGAGGTACTTTGGTATCTTCTTTTCATGTTAGACAGGATAAGAACTATTGGGTTATTGACAATGGTTTCTCAAATCATATGACCGGAGACAAGAGTAAGTTTGTTAAATTTGGAGATGATTTAGGTGCTAAGATTTTTGGAATAGGTTCAATCAGTTTTGATGGCAAGCATAATACTGAACATGTTTACTATGTTAAAGGTTTAAGGCATAACCTCTTCATTGTTAGACAAATGTGTAGCAAAGGGTACAATCTTATGTTTCAAGATGATGGATGTGAGATTAGAAAAAGGTCCAGAATTGTGATTGCTACTGGAAAGAGGAAAAATGGAAATATCTATTAGCTTAAGGGTGTTGATGGTCATTGTTTTATCACATGGGTGACAAGAACTTTGTCAATCACATGGAGCTCCTTTTGTAGATCAAAATAAAACTATCTTTTGTGATGAGTTGTTTGTATAGATTCAAATGGTGACCATTAACATTTAGTTCCATTCAATAAAACTTCA
>VDFB02153234.1:0-21087 GCA_007258455.2 Sequoia sempervirens | reverse complement strand
CTAATTTTTTGGTAGCAAGATCTTTCGCCTTGATAATTTTGGTAAGTTGTCTTCAGAGGCAAGGACTGGTTCCACTTGATGGTAGTTATTTCTTTTGAGATGGTCTGCAACAACTCCTTGACATCACTCATCTCATCTTTTGAAGAGTTAGATGTAGAAGCAACATTTTGAGGCATGCTCAGATATGCGTATATAGATTGGGGAGGAGCATATGCGCTGGTAGAAGCTATCTCCTAGGCGGGAATCAACAAATCTGCAAATATAGGTATAGCAGGCCAAAGTGGTAACTTTTCAGCATTGATCAAGTTGTTCTCCACTTTAACAACAATGTTATATGCATCCGGTAAGGTGTTCCCACCAAGGGATTGGATCATCACCAAAATGTCGGTGTTGAGAGACTTTAGATAGAACATGAATTGCAAATCTACAGGCAGACGGATTGCAGGCTATATCCTTTTCCAAGTCATGTGAAACTAGGCATTGAAGTCAGTCATGGCCTCTTGAGGGGCCCACTTTATGGTCGCCAACTATTGAAAGAGTAAAGACCGATCTCCATTGTTTGAAAATTGCTCGTAGAAAGGATCTCCGATCTAATCCTAGGTATTGATAGTATTGGCTCCTAAAGTGCGGTACCAATCTAGTGCCCTGCCTTTGAAAGAGGCCACAAGCAATCTCAATGCTACATTTTAATTGGTTACACCATGCACCAAACATACATCTGCCACATCTTGTAGATGTTTGGATGGTATTTTCAAGCCTTCCCTGGTGAATTTTGGTACAACTTTCAAATCAGTGGTTAGGATAGTAGCCCAAATAGTGAGTGCTATTAGTGCTATGAGAGGGATTCCCACATCCCATGCCACATAATTTCTATTAGAAATTGGAAATATGGCTGGTGGAGGGGTCGGGATGTTCACTAGATAGGTTCTTGTTTGTACTGTTACCAGTGGTGGCACTAGCATGCCAGGGTTGTTCACTGTTTGGGATATAGTAATAGGTCTATGGCTCATACACCCACTTCCAAATTAGATACATTAAAAGAAAGTTCCACTGAGCATGCCAGAAAAAGAACTGTTGATGCCTAAAGTTGCAAGGAAAACAACCTTATGGGAAACTTAGTTAATGGGGGGACCAATTGTCCTAAACTGAGTAACCTCTGGGTTTTTTAAAGAAGCCATCTCCTTCTGTATTTGGGGGATTTGGAATGGGAAAAGGAAGCATATATAAAAATAAATTTTAATCTAAGGTGATGCGCCAAGAGTTAAGGGCACGATAAATCTTCCTTTTAGATGATATTTAAGCGCCCGTTCAACAATCTACATGTCTGGAAATAATAGAAAGCATAGATGAAAAGCCTAAGAAGTTTACCAAATAACTTAACACAACTTCCATACACATTTACTGAACAAGAAGAGTTCAAGACATGATTTGAATCAGCAAATTTATATTGAAATTATAGAATTCTTGCAAATAAACTACTAAGTACAAGAAACATCATAGTATAATGTTTTATCCATTAACTAAGAAATAGAGAGGGCAACCAATATGGCATAGTTTGTGAGTCTTAATACAATATCCAAAACAATACAAAAGGCCTATGATCTTTTCACTTATTTCTATGATTTTCCAACTCCTTTTCTGAGAGTTGAAGCAGTATATATAGATGATCATTCCATCGCCTGAGAGCCAAGAAAAAAAATATTCTGAAACATAGAATGCAGTTTCCTTTGAACAAGATGCATCCCTCTGCAAATGATGAATGTGGTCCTAGGGAAGAAGCAATGAAATTCCCATGAAGACAAGTGTTGTCCACCCAAAAAATTCGTTAGGACACGTGGTACAATGACAGGGCTTCAGATTCATTCATGCTTTCCTTGCGATCAAATTCCCCATGGAGAAGACACTTGGAGAAGTATTTCTTTCAAGTGTTGAATATGGGGTCCACTAAAAGGTTTCCCTTAAACTAATGCAATGTTGCATGCTAGTGGAGCTTAGAGGGAGAGCAAAGGGGAAAGGGTTCTCAAAGGCCCATGTTGCTGACATGTGGCGAATGTGTGAGGCTCGATAGAGAAGCAAGGGGAGAAAACCTTCCAAGGAGTGCACAACAAACACATGGAGCAAGCGGGTGAAGGCGTTTCAAAAAGGGGCCAAAGATATTCAAATACATGGAACATAGGCTGGGCCAAAGCAAAAATAAACCATGACCACTCAGAGGGAGCTTAAGGATTTTAATCCATAATAGGTAATTACTCAAATGGGGTAGGGTTCTATCAAAGAGATAGAATTAGTGCTTTGGCTAGAGAGTTAGACTCATCGAGACCATGCGGGTCCTGAGTTGAATGGAACCATCTGGGTTTTTTCTAAGTATTCAAACTTTCTTATAGAATTTAAGTAAAATATTTTATTATTAACCCAAGATACAACTTAAGGCTTGCTCTCCACCCAACCATATTGGCATCATCAAGTCATTTAGACTCTAACCAATCCCCTGAACAAGAAAAGACTACCAAATTATTTTCATTAATTTATGACCCTTAATTAAATGGCTTAATTCTATCTAAGCGGCACATTTGTGGGTTTGTAGCCCTTTTTAGGGCCCTTGCCCCAGACAGTTCAGAGTGACTACCACCCACGAGGAACAATATCTAAACTAAGTCAAATGAGACAACTAACCATAGATATAGGTCCCCCCATAAGGTCAATAGCTAAAAATTAACACATGGATTCTTTTAAATTATCTTATTAGATTTTCATTTCCAAGGGGGATTTTCCACCCCTTGGAATTTAATAAAGAAGATATGATCCTTATTACTCCTCAGTGTTTTAAAAGGACGATATCACAGATGTTATTGCAGCTTTATTAAACTACATGTGCAGTAGCTCAAGTGTGATGGCTTTACCTATAAACGTGAGCCAGAGGCATTGCTTAAACCAAACATTATTAGTTTTTTGTTTCAAATATTGATTCATTTTTCCTACAACTAACAAGAAGATTAATCAACTTATTTCCTCTTTTTTTTTCACCAAGATCCTCAATGAGGCGAGGTGAGAGCATACGGTATTTGAAATTTGTTAACTAACTTCTAAAGAATGTATAATTAAAGAAATTTTAAAGAAAAATTAAAAAAAAAAAACATTTCCCTTTCACTTTATGATCACCAAGATCCTCATGGAGGTGAGGTGAGAGCATATAGTGTAGAGAATCTAATTGTGAATAAAGTTGGAAATAAATAAGCGGGCTATTGGCAGAAAGCCTTCTAATAGAGAAACCACTTTTTAAATTAAAGATTTAACATCTATTGGCAGCAAGCCATCCAATAGAGAAGTCACTTTCTAAATTAAACATTTGATGTCTATTCGCAGAAAGAAATCCAATAGAGAATCTAAATTAAATATTGATCTATTGGTGGCAAGCCATCCAATAGAGAGTAGTTTCCATTTTAATTCAAACAATCCACTTCTACTTATTGAAATAATACTTAAAATAAAAATAAAAATTGCATACTCTTTTTAAATCATGAATAACAATTGGTATACATATATCATTTCATTCTATATCCATTCGAAAACTATTATATCTCATGACCATTGATTTAAACATAATGTTAAAATTCTTTTCAAATATTGAACAATTTAAGAGAAGATCATCCCTTATACCAAACTAATACTACCTTGGTTAATTGCAACATATTTCATCATTTTATTTGTAAACCAACTGTCAAATAAATTTCAAATAAAAAATATCCGAATAAAAACAATAGTAGAAGCATGCAATTATCTAGAAATTCCCATCTTTCACTTATAAGTTTCTATGTCCATTCTTAATTGATTAAAAGGATTCTAAGTTTTAAACCGTAGATATAATAACTTGAAATACACAAGAATAAATTAATTAATATCAAGAAAAGATCGACACCTAAAGTAGCCTTGAAACCTATTGCACTCTTGGATCTACCTTTTCTTAAAGTATAGATTTACTTATCCCCAAAATGTATGAGCATCACAATGATTTTGTGAATAGTGAAATAAAACTTTTATAGACATGGTGAATTTTTCTTTATTAAATACCATAGCTCCTGCTCAACATTACTTTTCCAAAAAAAAATGCTAAGGAAAATTACTTTATCCATTTCTTCTTTTCTTAGCAACATAAATATATATACAAATTTTAAAATTCCTTAATAAGAATGCATAATAACACAACATGTATAATATTCACTAAGATCCACAAAATGGGAGTGGTCGAGAGTGCTGTGAGTGGGAGTGTTGGAGGTTTGAAAACCAGCGATGGAGAGGATGATGATAGCTCTAAAGATGATGATAGCTCTAAAGATGATGATGATGCAGCAGGATTGTTGGGTTGTGTGTTGGGCTCCAAGCTTTCCCTAGGTCGGCCTGCTCTACTAGCTTTAGCTTGGGTTTTTTTGCTATTTTTATTGGGGGTGTTTGGTCTCTTTCCTAGGATGTACAACATTGCTTTCACAACTATTGTGTGTTTGGTGGTCATTCTGGACATTATTCCCCCTTCTATCCATCTTTCCTATTCTCTCCTCTCACCTCTACTTTTGGATGCTTTATGGCTGCCAGAGCGGCATGGGAGCTTGGGAGGCTGGGTGTGCCTTTCCGCTGCAAGTGTTGGTGGGAGTTGGGGATGTTCCGTTGGAGATGGTGGGTTCACCGCTTTTCTTGTAGATCTTTTCTTGGTTTTGGGAGACTCTTATGCTCTAGCTTCGTTGTAAGCATCCGAATGGCCCATAAAAGACTTTATGTTCAGAGGGTTCTTAGCTTTGTTCCCTTAGAAGTTGCTTAAGGGTGCTGCTATGATCACCTTGTTATGTTCCTTTGTCGTGTTTGGTTTTCCAAACTTCCTTTTCATCTACCCGAAGTATTGCTTTCTTGGCTGTGTGCTCCTTGGTTTGAAGCTTTCGAGTCCTCTTCTTGGTGGGTGTTATCTATCGATTAGAGCCCTTTCTATTTTTCTATGTTCTTTTCCTTTGTGGGATTGTCCTGTTCTAGTTTTCAACTGAGTTGCAACCTATTTGGCTTTTTGTTTGAGTTGTTTCCTAAATGTGGTCTTTTGGCTGGGTGGCTTTCTAGATTTTTTCCTAGATCTCAGATGTTGATTCCTCATGTTTCTATTTATGGGTTGATGACCAGGATTTTTTTAAAGCTTTTATTAAAAAACCATATGCTTATGCTTGGTTGGTGTTCTTTTTGGTCTCTGCTCCATCATTTTGTGGGTGCTTTTAAGATTCTAATGGAGCTGATGGTTGTGTTTATATCCCCTATTTTTAATGGGGTACTTTTGGCTGGGCTGAGTGGCTATATTATTCTGCTACCCTGGTTGTTTCCTTTGGTTAGGGGTGCTTCTTTCATGCTTTCTTTAAAAGGGTTCTATACTCACATTCTTTTAGAGGTTGTGATGGAGTTGGTTGATTCGGGTTTGTGGTTGCTACTGAAGTTTTAGTTGGCTGCAGTTCATGCTCTAGGTTCTTTTCTGTTGGGGATTTATTGGTTGAAGGCTCCTGCTATTTTGGACTTTATTTAGATCAGTTGTTGCCTTGTTCTCTTAGCTAGGTGGTTCTAAAGTTTTACTCGTAGACCCTAGATGGTTTTGATCTTGGTGCAGAGTTTTTTGAAGGATGCTATGGTTGCTTTCTTGGTTACTGTACTGGCTTTCCCCTTAGATCCTATGGAGGTGGACCTCCCTTAGTTGTTGTTCTTATTGAGGTGGGCGATTCTCCTATGGAGATGGAGGTTGAGGGTGTTGGTGATTTCTGGTTGTAGTGGTTTAGCTGATCATATCATCTTCTCCAATAGAGGGGAGCTCACTCCTTTAGAGGTGGAGATGGAGTTGGTTTCCTGTTACCAGGTGAGATTGTCCTATAGGGAAGTTGTTTAGTTGCAGTTTTATGTTGTGAATCCCAAAGCCCCTATTGAGGTGGGGAGTTTGTACTTATTGGTTATGCTTGGTAATAGGCTCTTGTTGGTGGTTTATACCAAGGTGTTCTCTATTTTTTTAGGGTTAGATTTGAATGATCTGAGAGGCTAGTTTGTTGATGCCTGGCTGATTTAGAAAATGTTCAAGGTTATCAAAGGGGTTTAGGTCCCTGTCAAAACCTATTTGTAATTGGGTTTTAGGCCCATTCTTATCCTTTATGGTGCAACTCACTTAGTCTTGTCATTCTATGAGCTATGGATGTTGTGGTTTAGGATGTTGTTGGTCTGTATCTTTTTATTTATGTAGCTCTCTCTTTATTTTGGTTTCAGGTCCCTGTAAAACCTGTTGTATTGGGTTTCGAGGCCCCATCAAAAACCATTTTACCCTTAATCAAAAACACATGTATAATGATGCAATGACTTTGTTGTCATACCCGATATTGCAATGTATTTAATGTCATACCTCAAAACCCCAAAATGTATGATATTATAGTGACTTAAAACCATGACTTATGCTCAGGAATACATAATAAAATAGTGAATTCAATTCATGATTTATGCCAAAATTACCTGATAATACAGGGACATTTTTATTCTCTATGGATAAACATACATTTGAAAATTCTTCGACCAAACATTAAATGTAGGATTCTTTTCATGTTTAATACCCAAAGGGGTTTGTGAAATGAATTATGCGTAGGTCTGATGGAAACTATTCATATAAAAGTATTGTCTTTCTAATTTAATAATGAAGTCATGTCACAGATTTTAGAAAGTTTCTCAAAAACACTCCATATGCATGTTACAAAATTTTGAATAGGAAACTATAATTAAAGATAGAAATGGAAATGTGTTCATACCAAAGTTACTTACTATTGCTAATTTTGAAAAAGAAACTCTAAGGAAGGCTTCCACATTACTAGCATCACTGGTATTATTCACATTAAAGGAAGATAAAGATAGTGACATAGGACGACACTATGGTAAATAAATTTGGTTAATATCATATGAAAATTTGTTGTAGAATTACAGTGAAAGGGGATTCCATCTGATACTCCAAGGTCGAAAAATTGATAAGCAAAGAGAAATAAAGGAGAGTAATCATATTGCAAATTGTTATTATTTGAAGGAAAAACTTCTAATGGAAATGATGTCTTCATAAGGCTATGCCATGCCAATTTGTAAACATCTATCTGAAGAATATGGTTTTGATCTAAAACACAGATCTACAAGGAGACTTAGGCTTAGGCTAGAGTCTCACAAAGGATGAAAGGAATGTATACTAAGGTGATAATGACTCCTCCATCCAAGTTGTAAAGGAATTCCTTAAGGACAAAAATTCATGTACTACTTGCAGATCAAGGATTATGATATGATGATTTCACATCAGAGAAAGAAAACCAATCATTTGAGAGGAATGTAACTATGAAATCACACTATAGTAAGATAGAGCAGTGAAAGAAGATCGCTTTGGATTGGATATAGGTTTTCAAGTACATGAAAGAAGAAATAAAGATCTTCTGAGTTAAGAATTAGACAAAGAGAAAAAAGATTGACCTAACATTCATGGACGACTGATAGATGAAAATGACACCCATATATGTGAAGTTTCAGCTAGGAAAAATGAGGCAAATCAAGACTGAGAAATACAAGGTGCCAAACACTGCTACACATCCTAACTTATATCAGAGTATGGAGTATATTAAATGACTGGACTAGATTCGCTCGACTAAACTACCATTGTCGATGTATGTGGGAAAGGGGTAGAGGATTTAATATAAAACCAGAGCAGCAAATAGAAATTTCATACAGTAGTAAAAGAAACAAATGCAAAGTATTTAAATGCTACTCATAACACACATAAATAGCATTGTAGAAAATGACAACATCAACTTATATATGCATTAATCTGGGGAGCTTCGATGCCTTGTTTTCTTTCTTACACCTTGTTCTTGCTACTTGTTGCAGAGTTGCATTGCTCTTCTTCTGCTTCTTTCATCATACAAAAATGAAAACCTTTTCAGCATAAAAACCAAAAAAGATACGGTGGAAAAGAAGGGAATATAATATTAATATTTTTACTACCCATAAATCATGCGAGAGAAATAAGGAGTTAATGCACAATCATATCAAATCTCCCAAAATCTTTCTCCAAAAAATTTCTCAATAAGTTGCCTTTAATGCCGATACAGAGGTGAGCTGGACAATAACTAGGACAATTAATTAATTGAGATTATATTTTTGACACTCCCCCTTAATCTCAACTAGTTGACATTCTTCTCGAAAATTTTAGAGCATCCACCTTCTCAAAAATTTCTTAAGCATCCATCTTCACTTCCAACATTTTTCATAAAAAGTTTTGGCACATCTGTCTTCACTTACAATTATGAGATTTCTGGTGTATTTGTCTTCAGTTATAGTTCTAAAATTTCTGGTGCATCTATCTTTAGCATAGACACCCAAACAACTTCTCAAATATTCAAATGCATCTTTTTCCAATGGTTTAGTGAAAATATCAGCAAACTGATCTTCTAGTCTACAAAACTCTAAACATATTTCTTTGTTATTCACTAGCTCTCTTTTAAAATGGTATCTAGTGTCTATGTGTTTGCTTCTTTTATGAAAAATATGATTTTTAGACAATGCAATGGCTGAGTTATTATCACAATAAATCTTTGTTGCTTCATCTTGTTCATGCATCAACTTAGCTAGCATTCTTCTCATCCATACTGCTTGACATGTTGCTCTTGTGGCTGCCACATACTCTGATTATGCTAAAGAAAGAGTGATAATGGGATGTTTCTTTGAAGCCCATGACACAACTCTTGTTCCAAAATGAAAAAAATAACCAAAATTACTTTTTCTATCATTGATGCTGCCAGCACAGTCGCTGTCTATGTATCTAATGAGTTTGAAGTCATCTACAACTGAATATAAAATTCCATAGTTCTTAGTTCTACAGATGTACCTCAATATCCTTTTTCTAGCTTGCCAATGAGAGTCTTTTCGAGACTCCATGAACCTAGAGATAAGGCTCACACCATACATGATGTTAGGCCTTGTGGCAGTCAAATACATGAGACTACCAACCAACATTTTAAACAATCTAGGATCAACTAATGAACCATCATCTTCCTTGCTTAACTTCAGTCCTATCACAACTGGTGTCAGAGCTAAACTTTTATTCCCAAAAAATATTTCATAAGACCAAGATCAGTCATCTTAAACTCTTTCATTATAGCTACCTTAAAGGAACTTATAGAAAGATCTCCCATAAAGATCAAATCATCTACATAAAGACAAACTATCAACATTTTACCTTCTTCATCCATCTTGATATATAAAGTAGGCTCACTACTGCACCTACTAAAACCATTATTAATTAAATAAGAATCAATTTGACTGTACCATGCTCTAGGAGCCTGCTTGAGTCCATAGAGAGCCTTTTTTAGTTTTTATACTTTGCCTTCATGACTTGCAATTTCATATCCTTCTAGATGCTTGACATAAACTTCCTCTTCAATAAAACCATTTTTAAAAAGTAGATTTTACATCCATTTGAAAAATAGGCCACTTCTTTTGGGTTGCAATGGCCAAAAAAGTTCTTACAATATCCAATCAAGCTACAGGGAAAAATGTTTCATTGTAATCAATACTAGGCTACTGATTGAAACCTCTAGCAACCAACCTTGCCTTATGCTTCAACACATTCCATCCATTCCATACTTTGTTTTGTAAATCCATTTTACTCTTATAACATCATTTCCTTGCGAACAATCCACCAACTTCCAAGTGTTATTCTTTTCAATAGCTTTAATCTCTTCATCCATAGCTTTAGTCCATACTTCATCCTTTAATGCTTCATCAAAAAACATTGGATCAATAGCTTCTTAAAATAAAGAAAAAACATAAAAATAATTTGATGTTTCAACATTAAAATCAGCTTCATAGATATCTCTTAAACTTCTTGTTTTTTGCTGCAATAAACTTTCCAATGTAGGATCCAATTAGCTGCTTCTATTAGCTGAATTTGATGGAATTTTTGATGGTGTTATGGCTGGTGTTCCTTGTGGAGTTTTCTGTGTGGGTGAAAAATTATGATTTCATGAAAGTCTTGTTGTAGAAGGAGGTGTAGCTTGTGCTACAACTTGTGTTCCATGCTCGGGAGTGGAAGGAGGTATTGTTCAAGAAATATCTTGCTATTCTATCACTTCATTAGTCATATCATCATGTGAATCAACTGCTGCTATACTTATTACTTTTTCTACACTTCCATCCCATGCTTCATTCTCCACAAATTGTACATCTTTGCTGATTATGACTTTTCTAGTATTTGGATTAAACAACTTGTAAGCTTTTGTATCTTCTGAATATCCAACAAAAATACATTTCTCACCTTTGTTATCTAACTTCCTATTACCAAATAAAGTTTGCACTCTTGCTAAGCTATCAACCGTAGCAACCTATTGAAACATGGGACTTTGAGGTTGGGGTGACCGAAGTGAACCTCCAAATTATGGGTTGGTTCCCCTTATGATAACTTGAGAAAAACTAAAGAATGATAAAGGAAAAGAGTAAGAAAGATGTACTTGAATCCAAAACCTATCACTAACAGGTGATACACCAAAGATAAACATATGACAATACTACAGAAAACTCACAGAAAATCTCAATAGAGTTAAACAATCTCACAATATAGAGATTTATGTTTACAAAAATGAGTCTATGTAAGGTTCTGACTGTTCTAATGCTTAGCACAAGGAAAACGAGATGTTTTCACATATATAATATGCAAAAGAAAGAGATCACTAACATAAACTAAATTTGTGACATAATATCCTTTGCATTCAGCACTGAAGGAATTTGATCAAATAAAGGGATCACATAGAATTTAATCATGTAACTCACAACCAGTTACTAAACAACAAAGAAAAAATTATGAAGGAAATAACTTTCTATTGAGAAAATAAGGAGTGTCTGTGTTATAGATCTGTAGTATTCATAAAATAATTAGTTACAAAGTCTGAATAGTGCTCTCGACAGTCTCCTAACTAAGAACTGCCTTACAAAAAGGCAAAAATTCCATATATACAACCAAAGGTGAGCCTCTTGCATTAGGGTTTCCAAAATGAGTCGGCGCTTGGACATGTCAACCCTAGAAGTTCCTTGGAACGAAGTCAATGAAGCATTTAATGTGCATCCCCTGCTCATGTCGGTGAAAGCTCATCCCTAGGCATGACCTTCAGATCTTTTACAGCCGTTGTTGCTATCTTGCAGCCTTCGAGTCCACCATTAACACTTCGTTAGAGTCGCCTTGAATGTTCTGTGACAAGGTCATTAATGTCCCCTTGCTCCTCTAGCTGTCATCTCCAGCTGCTATAGTGACTCACAGCTACCTCCCCTTCAAGAAGCAGCATCAGATCTATCCATTAGATTCGGCGCCATTATTCAGCGCCATTACTGATTGATCACCCTTGTAGCTATCGGCATAACTTAGGACTGTTGGCAGGACTTCTCACCGAATTGCGGAAGTTAGACCGATGTTTATTTCTGTGGGCAAGGTGACTGCTATCGGCAAGACTCCCGTAAGTCACTGGGACCTCATGGTGACGACTTCAACTCTTGGCGAGGCCCCTTCTTTCTGTCGGCGAGACATCTTGCCGATCTTCATTCCTTATACTAAGTGCCACATTGGCGGAGACATCACGGCGGTCGGAGAGACTTCTCACCAAAACTTAATTATCTTATCGCTATGTTCCAGAGTCGGTGAGACTTCCTCGAGTCAGGGAGACTTCGGTTGGTTCCCTGTCGCTAGGACATCACTTTATCGGCAAGAGGTTGTGTCGAAGGCACTTTGCTTTGGTGAGGGCTTACTTCATTTCACTTCGACAAGAGAAACATTCATCGGTGAGAGGTCACGACGGGCTTTATTAGTCATGCCGATATCACTTTTCGTCGCTGAGACCACTTTCATTCGCCAAGACTTCTTGGACTTCTTTTCCCTTCGGCCGAACCCTTTGTTAAGCCCAAGACTCTTAACCAAAACGCTGTTATGGTGAGACATTAGCTGTCGGGGGAGACATCATAAGCCCGAGGCGGATGGGGTCTCTTGATGACACTTTCCTTTCGATAATACATTTTTAGTTAGCAAGACCTCATGGAGAGCATCAAAATTATGCTCGATCTACCAAAGCCATCAACCCGGACTCCATCGGTCGAGGAGACCTTATGGTGAACTCCTTTCACCTTAAGCCGGAGAACCACTATGCTGCTCAGCGGAGACACCATAAGCGGGGGCCCTCATTTTCTTGAAAATGAAGGCTGGCAAGCCTCCTCCGCTTTGAGACTTCAAATTGGTGGGGTAGGGTTAAAAACAAAACAAAGCGGGAGGCGGGGAAAGGCGGAAAACGAGATGATCAGCGGCGGGGAGTGGGATTGCAGGACCAAAATAGGAAAACAAAAGAAAAGCGGGCCCGGAACAAAACTAGAACCAAATGCGGACTGGAAACTTTCTTCAGGTTCAAGTTTAGACTCAACGATCCCACCCGCCGAACATACAAGGTATGAAGAAGAGGAAAAGAAAGACATAAGGGGCTAAAGGGGGCATCCCTCGATCAAAACAGGAAAAAAGAAAGAAAGAGGCAGGAACGGAACCGGAATGGAAGTAGGGTGACACAGGAAAAGTTCCAAGTTTAGATTCAGGCAGTCAGAACCATGAGAAAAAGAAAATGCACAAGGAAAAGAAGGAAGGAAGGAGGATCAAATTGAGTCGATCCGGAGTAAAGGCCGGGGGTGGGGTGGAGATAAACACAGGCCCGAAACTTTCATCAAGTTTCAAGTTAGAATCCATTTAAACACCGCCTCTGATGTGAAGACAAGAAGGGAGGAAAAAGGACAAGAGAAAAGGGAAAAGCATGGTAAGCATTAGGGCCAAAGAAGAGAACAAGATGCACATGAGCGCGGAACCAGAACCGAAACCGAAACTAAAATGGAAACTGGAACTTTCGAAAAAGTTCCAAGTTTGGTTTCGGTCTGGTTTCTCCTTTGACGGAAACAAAGGAAAAGGGGCCCAACAAAAGCAGAAAAGTGAGCCAGGGAATTGAGAACGGATCATAAAGCAAGAGCTGAGAGTTTGGAAAAGTTGAGGAGTTAGGATCAGGCGACCCCTGTCCCCAACAAAACAAGGAAAGAGAGAAGAAAACAAAATAGAAAAGAAGGAAAGACAAGGCAAAACATAAAAAAGAGACCCACCCCCAAGCTGAAGACCTGCACGCTGGGCTCAACCCTCTTGGGAGCCACATTTACTCCACGTGTTGAATTAAAACATCATTTTCCCCTGCATCTACACAAGAAGCAAACAAGTTAGAAAAAAGTGATCCTGATGCAAGTGTTCTTCCATTTGGTCTTCGAGAACCCCTGAAAACATGGGTTCGACCGACATAGGTGAAAAATGGGTAACACTTCCTTCTCAGCTCTTCAGGAATATGATCATATGCAATGCAGCTAAATACTTTGAAGTGTGCAACATTATGATTTCTACCACTCCAAGCCTCTTGAGGAATCACATTCCTTACACTTGTAGTTGGACATCTATTTAAAATATAAGCAGCAGTTGCTATTGCTTCAACCCAGTATTCATTTGGTAAATGCTTTGACTTCAACATACTCCTTGCCATATCCATGATAGTTCTATTTCTTCTTTCAGCCACACAATTTTGTTGAGGTGTGTAATGGGTTGTAAATTTTTTGTGAATACCATATTATCTACAAAAACTCATAAAATCATTAGAACTATACTCACCGCCTCTATTAGTTCTTAATCTTTTGATGTAGTAACCACTTTTCTTCTCTACAAGAGCCTTGAACTGTTGAAAGACTCCAAAAGCATCATATTTATGCCTCAAAAATTAGACCCATGTCTTCCTTGTATAGTCATCAATGAAAGTTAGAAAATATGTACAACCTCCAATAGAAGGAGTTTGCATCAATCAACATATATTAGAGTGAATAATCTCAAGAGGTATACATGCTCTTTCTGATTTTCCAACAGGGAAGGTCTCTCTATGTTGTTTACCCAAGTTGCACGCTTTGCATACTCTTATCGGTTTTTGAATCAATGGAAATCCCTTAACCATATTATTTATATGCAACAAATTTAGACCTCCATAGTTTAAATGGCCAAATCTCAGATGCCATAACCAAGATTCATTCTTTACCATTGACTGAAAAGCTATTTGAACAGTTACATTATCATTTTGTTCATCTTTAGTTCTAATTTCTTCCTTTCTAGAGCAACCTTGTTCTTTTCTGGAGCAACCATGTTCTTTTCTGGAGAAACGTTGTTCTTTTCTAGAGCAACTTTGAGATGCGTCTTGAGAAATTTTCAGCCTTAAATGCCACTCCAACTTGCGTATTTTCTGACAAATGATGAGCTTCAACTACATTAATTTTGATATGAGGTTTCAACCTCAATGGGAACATTCTATTTTTTGTCATTTGTACCTCTACTATCAACTAAGTACTATGAGCTTTATCAAGAATAACACATGCATTATTCTTCATATAAATTCTATGTCCTTTTTGCACTAATTGACCAATACTCATCAGATTATGCTTCAGACCATCAACATAAAAAACATCATGAATGACTTTTTGCTCCCCCTTTTTGGTTAGAATATCAATAGTCCCTTTTCCCATAACATTTACTTGATTATTGTTCCCAAGAGTGACATTTAAAGTAACTGATTTATCCAAGCTAGAAAATAATTCTAGATTTCTAGACATATGATTGCTACAACCAGAATCTAAATACCAAATATCATTTGGAATCTCTTGAACCATATTGCATTCAACTAGTGTTTTTTGTAGAAATTGCTTCAACAATCTTTGTGCATGCAATAAACATAGAATTTTTTATAGAATTTTCTGGGGGATTTTGATTTTGTCTTCCTTGATCATGTTGTTTCTTTCTACATTCAGAAGAGTAGTGACCATACCTCTTACAATAGTGATATTGAACATGTGACTTATCTTTTTTTTGACCAGTTGAATGATTATGAGAGTGTTCATTGTTATGTCCTCTTCCACCTTGATTTGCAGGACTACTACTACATCCTCTAAATTTGTTTCTTCCTCTACCCCTAGGAGTGAATCTACCTTTACCTCTTCCATGGCTTATTGAAGCCTGAGATGAGAAAGCATTTTCAATAAAAGTGTGTGATCTGTTAAGCCTATATTCATGGTTTATCAAAGATGCATGCAATTCATCCATTGTCATATGGGTTAAATCCTTAGTTTCCTCTATAGCAACAACTAAAGGATCAAATTTAGCAAGCATAACTCAACATTTTTTCAACAATTCTTGTCTCTTCTATTGTTTCCACATGTGATTTTATTTGATTCACAAGTCCAACAAAATGTGTAAAAAATGATTAAATGGAATCTGAATATTTCATATTTATGTTCTCAAAATCTCTTCTAAGCAACTGGAGTTTTGTAGTTTTAGCGTTGTCCTTACCTTGATAGGTTGTTTGCAGTGTATCCCATGCCTCATTTCCTTGCATTGTTGTTGCAACTCTTGGGAGTATTCTTTCATGCATTGCTTGATGAATGTAGAAAAGGGCTTTTCCATCCTTCTTTATTTGCTCTTTCAAGAGATCTTTTTCTACCTATGTGAGTGCATTATATGTTGCTTGGTCTGTTGGCTCTACATAAACATTCTCAACTATCTCCCAAACATCTTGAGACCGAAATAGGGCTTTCATGGTTAAAGGCCAATACTCATAATTTTTACTAGTGAAAATGGGGATTTGTAGACTAGACAAGGATGCACCAGATGTGGAAGTTGTGGAAGCCATTAATGGTTGTCAAATAGAAAATAAGTAGACCCAGGAAATATAGAGAGACTAAGGGTTTGAAGCAAAGGCTCTGATACTAGTTGTGGGAAAGGGGCAGAGGATTTAATATAAAAATAGAACAACAAACAAAAATTTCATACAATAGTAAAAGAAACAAATGAAAAGAATTTAAATGCTACTCATAACACACATAAATAGCATAGTAGAAAATAGACAACATCAAACTTATATATATGCATTAATCTAGAAAGCTTCGATGCCCTGTTTTCTTTCTTACATCTTGTTCTTGCTACTTGTTGTAGAGTTGCATTACTTTTCTTCTGCTTCTTTCATCATACAAAAATGACAACCTTTTTAGCATAAAAACCAAAAAAGCTATGGTGGAGAAGAAGGGAATATAATATTAATATTTTTACTACCCATAAAGAATGCGAGAGATAAATAAGGAGTTAATGCACAGTCATATCAAATCTCTTGAAATCTTTCTCCAAAAACTTTCTCAATAAGTTGCCTTTAATGCTGATACAAAGGTGAGTTAGATGATAAATAGCACAATTAATTAGTTGAGATTATATTTCTGACAATGTACACATTAGAAAAGAGATTACTTCTTGCATTCAATAAACAAAAATCATGTAGCAACCATCGTACATGCAAGAGGTTTACATACCTATAGATTCCTTCCCTGGTCTACAATGAAACTCCTATAGCCTCCTCTTCCTCATGTATCTCTCCCCCTTCATGCATCCTTCATACTACATCATCTCCCCTTATATAGAATGGAAGAGGAGATATTTTTGTGCGATTTCCCTTCTTGAATTCCCATTATTTGGGAGTTACTAATTACATGTTTGCATGGTTTCTTAATCTTTTATGTAACCATTCAGGAGTCTTTGGCAAAACTCAATGCCTTTGAATCCTCTTAGGTTAATGTTAATCATAACATATAGCCTATTTGATTTATCTTATTCAATACCACTGAATAAATTATCAACATTGGATTTGTAAAAGGACACCATATTATTCTTAACAATAGATCATTGAAACGTTAAATTGCTTATAAGAAATAATTCCATAATAATCATTAAATGATTTAATAAAGATAAGAAATGTCAATAATCATGTCTTGAATTTATTCATCTTTAAATAATAATAAAACTATATCATATTTTTAACATCATTTAAAAAAAAGTACTAAGAGAGGGGTTATGACATACGCGAGGGTTTAATTGAGGCAAGCCTATAAACAACCCCAACATTTTCTCTCGATCTTATGTGTACAGGTGTTGGAAATATTTCTTTGTTGGAGATTTCATCTCTTGGTCTGTTGTAAGCATTTTCTTTTCCTTCTCTTCTCATTTCATCATTTACATTCCTTATAGCTTTCTTTACTTCATTCTTTTTTATTCTCTGTTATTTTTCCTATATTTCAAGATTTCCTAGTAAATCAGAATAGTAGTAGTCTTCTTGTTTTTTTCTATGATGTTCTTGATTTTTGGCTCGTACAAGATTCCAATGAGCTATGGGGACATCTATGCATTGCACTGTTATCCTTGGCCGAGAGCTTGTTAGATGGTCCAAAAGACCTCTATGACTTACTCTTTCTATTTCTAGAACTTTCACCATTTTATCTTGTCATCTGGGCATTAATCCTTGAGGTAGTTGAGGACTATTTTCTCCTTGTAGACTCTTCTTGTCCTAAGACTCGAGGGTAGAAAATTTCCTCCTCTGCATTTTGGTGAACCCAACGTGAACAAAAATCTTGTATTATTATAGTTTATTTCATTTGTAATCAATCTTATCATTTCTCATATTTAGTTCAGTACTTTCAAAATGCATGTATTATCTTATCTTATTAGTTTAATTTCTAGTTTTATTCAAAGTGATAATGATATTCCATTCCATGTAAGTGATGGTGACTTGGATTTACCTATGTTACTTTATACCTTTGATCCTTCTCATGAAATTCCTCTTGCTTCAAAGGATATTTTATTGCAAGAAGATGAAATCATTGGTACTTTTCTTAATGTCACTTTACCTTCTCTTCATTCCAATGCACTCTCTTCTAGAGATGATACATTAGTGAATGATGAATCTCCTCTCACATCAAATCCTCCAAGGATGTATGTTCAACATATTCTTTCAATTAATTCTTCTATTAATTATATTCATGACATCCCTTTTAATAGTGATTTGCAAGATCTTTACACAAAGTTTATGCAGTTTAAAGCTTCATCTTATAATACAATAGCTCATAGAAGAAATAAATAAATATCAATATTCTCAATCTACCCTTCCTCAAGCACCTAAATCTATAGCTAAGCAACTGAGTGAGTATGATCTTGTCAAATTTTTTTGTGGTGCTCCTGCCAAGATCTCACTTTGGGATTTGCTTCAAACTACTCCAGTTTATTAGGGTATGGTTTAGGAAGCTTTGAAAAATATTATTTTTCCTTCTTTTGTTAGGCCGACATATGCTAATGCATTGATAGCTCATATTCATGTATAGCCATTGAATATTACATTCTATCCACATGAACTCTCACGTCAAGAAGTGCAAAATCAAGTGATCCATTGATGATAGTTCAATCTATAAATAATATTGGTATTAGATGCACTCTCATTGATATCGGTTTGGTGCTCAACATTTCTAGTGTTGATCTTTTACTTGAAATCAAAATTGATCGAAGTTATCTTACAATTTCTTCTTTATCTATGAAATGTTGTAAATGTGTTATGGATGCTATCATATGGTTTTGGACATAGAGCATACCCACACTTCAAATTTCATTCAATGATAACCCTTGAGATCTCAATGCAAATAAAAAAGAAATCTTTCTAAGGGCTATCCTAGGGGATGAATATGATCTAATGAGGGGTTCACCACCAAGTTTAGCCTTGGAAAAGATAATGAAATGCAAGATGAAATGCTAAACCTAATTGAATGCAAGACAATACTAAATGACCTAGAAAATTATTGAAATGAAATAGAAAAAAATAAAAAAAGAATGTGTACACCTGGGAATCTAGAAAGTGGCAGGATGGAGGTCTGAAACACTAAAAATATTGCTATAAATATTGACTGGGACTCATTCACCAAGCTGGGAAAATTATTCATCTTTCTGGGAAACTACACAGGAACATGTTTTTGCCAAAAGGGTATCGAAATCTACAAAGTCCTAAAAAATTGATTGGAATTGGGACTCATTTGCTAGAAGTGGCGAATTAGTCCAGTTAGGCTTTTCTGAAGCTTCAAAGGCTGATTCTATTTTCCTCAGTCTTCTATGCTCTTCCTAATTGGTTTCCAGATGTAAACCAATAATTTGTGACCTATAGGTGATCTCCAAGATTCTCCAAGGCTTGATGACAACTTTGACAACTTTCAATGACTTGAAACCTTTCTCCAATATTGCTCCTTACACAATCTACAACCTAGACCTACAAATCACACACAAAGGAGAGGGAAAAATGTTAGGGGGTTAGTGGATAGGGGTTTTCCTTGGTCAAACCCCTTGTTGGAAATTCATCCTTGAAATAGAATGAAATAAAAATGGAGAATGATGAATGAACAAAGTATGATGTTGCAACTCACCAAACCATAGCAATAAGGTGCTACAAATATGTTTGAAATGGTTGCAATGGATGTGGTTCTTGTATCTTGCTTGAAGGAGATAGATCTTGAAAGTAATACTTGCTTTAATCACAAAACCCTACACCATAATTGTTAGCACAATGACAAACATGATGCATGAAGTCTTTGACATGATGATTGATGCTTGGAGAGTGCTCCAAAATGCTAAATAATCTGCCCTTAAATGCTCTTGAATACTCTTGTGAACTCAAATTTTCTATAAGGATGCTCATTCAACTTGCTAGGTTAGAAATGAATGAAAGAACCTTGTATTTATACTTGATTATGCAAGAATTCCTGAAATTACAACACTACAAGCTAACATTGGATCTTGGAGAATAAAATTCTATGAAAGATTTAAATTAAAATTTATTTTTAGTTAAATGGGATTCATTTGCCAACCTAGGTGAATGGGTCCCACCTAAGGGGGCCCATTCGCCCAGAATGGCGAATAAGTCCCACCTTAGGGAATTTGAGGTGGGTTTTTGGGATTTTGGTGTTTTATATTCTTTTGTCGGGATTATCCTAAAAAATACACATAAATAAGGCTTGTGGATATAAATTAATGCCAATTAAAGCATAATAAAGCCCAATTATTAATGATAAGCCTAGAAAAGTGTGGAAGTGTGTTACAACACTTTATAACACTTTGAAATAAGGAAAGATTAATGTTAAAAAGAGGTTATTTGGGTGTAATTACTTAACAAGACCTTAGAAAAGTGTGAAAGTGAGTTACAAAACTTCACAACACTTAATCAAGGTACCATTTAAATCTATTTAGTTCACAAGGGCCCAAGACCTAATGTGTATATGTTAGGCATATTACAACACTAAATCAAGGCCAAGTTAAGGGGACCTTTTTCTATCATTACATCTAGTCCCCACTTTAGTGAGAGGAGGAACTTGCTTCTAACTCACACTAATGTAAAACAAATTCCATAACAATCAAGGGGGGTTCAAATGTACCAATGCCAACAAGATAAGACAATCATGACCGAGGGGGTTGTGCAAGCTCCTAGGACCAAGGTTCTATGGCAAACCAACATAATCACAAAGGAACACATATGAGAATGATAAAGAGAAACAATAAGACACAATCATGCATTTCCAAAGATGAAAGGAAAAGTAAAATAAAAAGATCAGATCAAGCTTCTACCATTTTTCCATCACGATGTGGATCAGATCTAAGCTATTTGTCTGAAAAGTGCATACTCACTCTAAGGCAATGGAACTCTAGGTTGTCTAATGGGTGAGAAGGCCTAAAAGAGTGAGACACATATACTCATGGATGGTATGCACTCACACACGCAAGTGGCTATGGGGAAAGTCATGCCTCAGTCGAGCTTCCCGCCATACCAAAGTTATACCTCTTGATAACTTTAATAAGGCACCACACAAAAATGGTTTTCGAGCTTCATGAGACAAGCAAAAATTTGTATACTTGTAGCTCATGAATAAACAAGATGGATCCACAGGCATGCAATTTGTGTTATTCAAGGTGGCCATATAAATGCAAATGCAACAATAGAGAATGTTCAAAGGATTCTTGCTTAGTTTATGCAAGGTCTTTAACTTAGGGAACATTGTGCCTAATGTCTCCAAGAGGACCAATCAAAGAATAAAAGATTCAAAACTTAGGGGATACAATGTGTCACATCA